>CABHPQ010172121.1:0-41159 GCA_902168405.1 Peromyscus aztecus | reverse complement strand
AGGATAATGCAAAAGCTATATAAACAATAATTAAGCTTATGTTTTAGGGGATGATAAGAGGGACATTTTATACGTCATTAACCCACAGGAATATTTTTCCAGATGCTTTTGATCCATGCTTGGTTGGAAACTGTATACACGGAGGGCTATTTGTTTTACAATACTTTGACAACAATTGTTTATATTAAGATAGAGGCTATGATGTGTTGAACATCCCCACCCTAACCAAGGGCCCAGAGCGAACCAGACACATTATTCAACTGAGGCTAACCAAATATAACTACCGGAAACTAAACTTTTGTAAATCACAACCCCAGGAGGCATATATTAAGCTTGGTAAGACTCTAATAGCGGATTTATGAAATCATTTAATGGAAGAAGTTTCGGAGTGAGGGAGGTATGACTGTAGAAGCCTTAAATGCTTCCTCGAAAGCCTGAGCAGAATCCAAAATATCAAGGAAGATTCCTGATGACACCTGGATGGATTGTATACATCTTTTGAAAGCCAACTCCATTACCATGAATTTGAAAGAAGCCTTAGTAGTCTATACTAACTGAAATGGTGAAAGAGGTGGACCAATTGTAAAATCCACACACAGCCCCTCAATAAAACAAAAGTCACCTCTGGGATTTTTGTTAATTTGATAATTCATGTAGTAGCAGCTGGGATAAATGGACCAAGGCTTATACTGCTGAATGCTGATTTTACTGTTTAAAATTATAGCAAATACCTGGGTATAACACCTTACCTGGCATTAATGCTGGTTCTGTGGGAATCAGTGGTATGCCTGCAAAGAAACAGAGATGCCCTGACTTAATCTGTATTTATGTAAAAGATGACCTGCCTAATTTACATCCAGTTCTTTGCCTTCAAGGGAACTATTTAAGGAAAGAAATCACAAGAAAGAGAGATGGGAAGCAAGATACACACGCTTTAGAGAACAATTGGGAAGATTTTTTTAAAAAAGGAAGGGAGGTTGAACTAAGTTATTGTCTTTCTCAAACTTCTGATTGCAACCAATTGCCTTAGGGGAAAATTATCCATGCATTTTATTTTTAACAGTAAAATTCAACAAGGTCCACACTTACAGTCTTCTGGATAAACACATTTAAAGGTCACCTCATCCAGGATCATATGCTTGGGGCAGTAGGGCAAGCATCCTTCAACCCTTTAAATGGAAAAATAAATGAAATAAAACATACATAGAAAAATCTACATTAAATATTTGTAGCTGAGGTTTAGTATGCTTAAAATCTTCATCATCAGACACTTGGGAGAACTCTATTGGCCACTACTGCATCATACTTAGGAAACTGATGAAGCCACAAACCAGGAGCTCATACAAGAAATCATTATAGTGAAGGTGACGGAGGCAGAATTTGAACACAGAATATTCAAAATATACACTTATATTTGAGGTACACTAGATTCATGTTCTAGAAGTGGGTGGAAATGTAGAAGAATGATCTATCTGTTGAGGTTGTTTTTTTTTTTTTTAGCTATAGCAATTGTGTTGTTACTTTTACTTCATTTTTAAGTGTGTGTGTGTGTGTGTGTGTGTGTGTGTGTGTGCTCGCATGCGTGCATGTGCATGTGCATGTGTGTATGTGTGTGTGTGTGAGTGTGTGTGTGTGTGAGTGTGTGTGTGTGTGCGTGCATGCATACATGCGTGCGTGTGCATGTGCGTGTGTGTGTGTGTGTGTGTGTGTGTGTACCATGTGAGTGCAGATGCTCACGGAGGCCAGAAGAGGTATCACATACCCTGGAGAAAGAGTTACAGGCAGTTGTGAGACGCTAACATTGGGAAACAAACTCAGGTCGTATCTAAGCACCACAATCCACCTAACCACAGAGCCATCTCCCAGCCTCTGGTCTCACTTCTCTGTTCCAAAGGTCTAAGCAGACTGTTACAACATTTGACCCTCATCTCCCTGAAGAGGTGTGTAGGACAAAACATCAGCAGTGGCTTTTGTTGCCTATTATTCAGTCCTAAGCTCCCTGAAAAGAGACTGGAGAACTCACATGGAAGAGACAGAGCGGTACTTAGCTGAGCGTCTTTTCATATAGACAGGGAGAAATAACAGCGGAGGTGGAAGTTCTCGGGAGCATAAGCATTTGTACCCAAATTCATTCAGTGATACGGATGGGAATGTATGTAATTATGAGCTGGAGAAGGACCAGTTCCAAGACCCAGGATGTATAGCTTGAATAGGGAATCCCATTACTTGCATAAATTACAGAAGTAAAGTGGCAGTCCATGGGCTTAGGGAAATCTTGTGTGTGCACAACCTAAAGACGGCATGTAGGCCACTGTTCTTCCCCAGGAATAAGACCAAAGTCTGAGATCATATCTTCCTGCCATTCAGTTGAAGCCCAGTGTCCAATGTTTCCTTAGTGGAAGGAACTGTAATCTATCCCATAGTCCAATTATGAGATTCACACATGCCACAGAGAATTAATGCAGATCCTCATGTGAAAAGGCCTGATTATGTGCCTCTCAAATGCACTAGCAGACTGCAATAATATTTTTAATATTTTCAAAACACTTCTGGTTGTTTTATGTGTTAATAAGTTGGACAAAGATGTGCAGTTTTTCTTTTCAGGATGAAAATGAACTAACTTGACATGATGAAAGGTCAGCAGCAGCAGAGGGCAGTATTTGTGAAGCAAACTCTTCCTCCCACTGAACAGGCTTAAGTAGGGACAGTTAATGTCTCAGACACCACATTTGCAAATGATTCTTTTAAAACACAAACAGTTTATGCGTAATCAACTGCTTGCTTCATCCAATGGACTTGAATAATAAAACTTTAACCGATAATATAATCCTATTTGAAACTTCATCAGGCAGCAGAAAGGAAAGGAAAGTTTACAGGATAATTGACAAGCTAAAGCCAGTGGGTTATCGCTAAATGAAGTCATCCTTACTTTTTAATTTAACTCAATTATTTTCCAATTGTTTTGTAAAGGACATACAATTCATACCCATCCTCCTAAACCATTTTCCAAAAGCCATTGTTTTATCCCTTATCACTAACTCCATAGTCACGCTTATCAGGCTTCTCTTTGCTTTGGCATATTATGACCAACTTCCAACTGATAGATAGAATGCCTTGGTGCAAAAGAATTACTATAAAAGATACAGAAGAAGAATAATTTACATATGTGCTCCACAACACCCTGCTTGACATTATTTTCTCACCAACTGCTTCCACTTTCACGGACCACTTTTGTTTTTAACCGTTGCTTGGGGCCAGACACTCAAAGAGTCTGAAACAAGAATGACTGATCATTCATTTGGGCATTTGAAAGAGGGGTGTAGGGGTATGTTAAAACCCAGCTTAGTGCATGGGTACCTCTGGGTCACAGGCACAATCAAGAGTCGGCACAGACACTCCAGCATAGAGGACAGGACAGGAAGGGACATGCAGAAATGAGAGAGAGTTTGGCAGGCAGAAATTTCCTCCTGCATCTTCCAGTCACCCCTCAACTCTCCTCATCAAGGGGAGACCTTCAAGACAATACACTGAAGGCACTGGGAGGCTGGCTTCTATCACCTCAGTCACTGGCTGTGCTACAAAGGTAATGAGGGCACCTAAATGTCACTTCCTGTTACAGCTGGCTTTTCTCCTGGTGACAGCCACATGTGTCATCTGCTCACTTCCTCTCCAGGGGTCATCGTGACCATGTGGTCATGCAGCTTGCTTGCTACAGTGGTTCTCTAGCCTCGGCTCCTGCTTCTTTCATGTCTGTTCACTTCTCACTTTACTCACACAACTTTGCCAACCTTCAAGGACACCAGACCTGTTCCTACCACAGGATCCATGCATCTCTCACAGATCAAAAGTCTCTTCCATGGATACGCGCAGAGCCAGTTTCTGGCTTCCTTCAGACCTCTGCAAAGATCACAACTTCTAGGTGTCTTCTCCCCTCACTATCAATTGAACCCTCTCTCTCTCTCTCTCTCTCTCTCTCTCTCTCTCTCTCTCTCTCTCTCTCTCTTCCTCCCTCCCTCCCTCCCTCCCTCCCTCCCTCCTTCTTCCCTTCTCCTATTTTCTCTATAACACACAGCACTATCTATCAACACAGTCACACAAACCATCTGATAGGTACACTTTTGGTTATTCTCTGCTTCTACTCATGTGTAGACCACATGAGGTCAAGCTCTTGTCTTCTTCATAATCTTACCTAGGAGAAAGCAGAATTACTTACACAGATCTTCAACACCTAGCTAATGTTAAAATTCAACCAACCCATAGGTTAGCAGATAGAACAAGCAAATTTTCCTTAACAGTGGATGCATTTCAACCAGACACAAAGACCACCCAGGACAGAACCTGTAGACACTAGAATTTACAGGTTTATGCACCAATGTCACTTACGGTGGAAGGAACGCGCAGGCTAGGGCTTCGGGGTCACTGCATGTTTTAAAACAAGGAGTAGCGCAAGGTTGATATCTCCACTCACATATCCTCCTGTAAGGCACCACTGCCTGGATTTCTGAGAAAATAAGAGGAAGCTGAGATTACGTGCATTGAAACACACGTCTTGAAATCTAATAACTTACAATAGGAACCCGTGTGATGTTTGACCCCTCTCTCATCATAGTGTTCTGTAAAAGATAAAGCTGTCTGACTGAAGCATTATAATTCCCTGGTGACCAGAAGATCTGGCGCTTGGGTTGAATGACTAAATGAAGATCTAGCCTCCAAAGAGTTTAATATTCTCCTTTCTCTTATGTTTAATTATATTTTCAGTGATTTTCCGATCTTAGTAATTGAGAACTTTACTTTTTACAACATAATTTTAAATCTATTTTATCCTTGCACAACTCTGATGAGGAATATTACTTGCAATCTCAAACGAAACATGTCTTCATTATAATACCCTAGCACCTTCCCAGACCCAAACAATAAGGAAAATGGTAAAACCAAATGCACATCTCAAGACCAAAACTCTTGGGAGCATGTTTCAACACTGTTCTTCCCACAGAACTCGGCACATTGTCTCATACCTAGTAAGTATTGCTTGAATACAAAAGAGCAAATCAGTGTGATTGAAAGATCAATTCTGCAGTTCTAGGTCATTTGGTTAAAGACTTTTCTCCTACAAACTCTGGCACTATATTCTCTTTCCCACATCATGGAGCAGTCCTTCTGGCACAGCTCAAAAATTTCTCTACATAAGAAGTCATTTAAATCTACATCCTGAATCTGCATCCCTGAAGACTTTGATTCTAAAGTGTGGTAAGGAAACAGGCTGTTTCAGAAGGATTCTTTGTGTATGCAGAGCTAAGCTAGAGTTCCTAGTTCATGGGTCCAGAAAGAGGACTGGCTTTAGGACCAGAGGAGACCAGTAGAGTTTCTCAGTGAATGAAGCCATTATAGTAGTCAACATCTCAGATGATGTCATTGACTGTCCTTTGCTGGACCTTGAGTGAGGTTGCCAGATCTGGCTCTTGGGGAGCAGACTTCTGGATTAGAGGGGAAATAGAGGCCTATTGAGTTCAGCTTTATATACAGTCAAGTAAAACAATCATACCACTCTACAAGAACACTATGCTAGCATGTCAGTACTTTCTTTCAAGAACCAAGAGGGAAAGGAAATGTCCCCAGATGGCCTTGGCTATCCCCAACATTTAGAGTCCCGCTTGTGCTTCTTACAGTAACTATAGAATGTTATGGGGATGTACTATGCACATATAGAGGGGAAATATTGAGACTAATCCAGGCCTGTCTTGCTAAGCCAGTGTGTCCTGAAAAGTCTGTGCTTAGAGGTGTCAGTGGCACCCGGAGTCCAAAAGACTGCCATGCTCTGCTACTCCTGCTGCTGAAGTTCCTCTGAAGTATGTAGAGACAAGACATCACCTGCCCTGAGCTGCTCTCCTGAGCATGGGAGATGGGGGTCGGGGCACTAGATTAAGGATCAATGCTAAGCTTCAGTGGATTCTTACCACCTCCAAGAAAATGATGATGCTGCTTGTCCTGACCCCTTCTGTCTCACTGGACTAGACCTAAGAAAACAAGTGCTGAAAGCATTGGGGCTCCTGTAGCCTTGCTTTGAGTTCCTTGCTAGAATAAGTACACTTGCAGCTGCATTTAAACAAAACCTCCTACCATACTCAGAACCTTTGAACTCGGGGATTTATGCTAAGCAATGCTTTTCAAGTGCAATTCTGGTTTTCTGAAATCCACCCATTAAAGAACTTTTCAGAAAATCATTCACAGTGAAAAGGCAAATGATTAGCAATCCTTCAGAGAATTGTTTAAATGGAGCAGGGTTTGGAGACTTCAGATGGAAATCAAGCTACTAGGTTTGGAAAACAGAGCATGACTTCAGCTGTACAAAGGGAAGATTGCTCTCTGACACACGGGTCTCCTCAGCTGTAGACTGCAAAGGAACTTTCTTAGAAATCAGATCAGGCTTCTGCAAAACTAAGGAAACTTTACAGAGGTCAATGAATCGACACACTCTTGGATTCAGAAGACAGAGATAAATGTACTGTCTTCAAGTCTAAGAATTAGATTATACAGGAAGCTGTTTTATGTGAGAAAAAGTAGATCCAAACACTAGACCATTTCATGAGATGGGAGTAGATTTTGATGCAAAAGCCTAATAAGTACTATTAATAATATTTGGAGAAACAATTTTAAAGTTATTTTTAGTTATTCTAAGCCATTTATACCCATGCATTTACTATTGTAGATAAAAATCAGCATTATGCCCCCTGTTTAGCTGAGTAGCTTGAGAGGTAGAAAGGCTAGCATCACATAAGTCTACTCAGATACTTAACGTGAGCACCTGACAAGGTCTGCATGGTGTAAGCATCTGTACTCTATGGAACTCTCAGGAAGCACACCTTCTATGCTGAAGCTGCTTGACTGCTTGAATTCTTCTGAATCATCGTATTTTGATGCTTTGACACTAGAATCCTTGAAAACGATGAAGAAGCCTTTTTTGCTGTATAATTCAAATGCACTATAACCAGGAATCCAAAGCCCTTGATGGTGGAAAAATGTTGCTCTCTGACGAAATGCTGGGTTTGCCTGCCACAGCGACAAGCCAAGAGTGTCATTGTCGTGGACGTAGAGAAAGTAATTTGGCCTTTCAGCAGATTCCAAGGAAACAAGAGCCAATGCTGTAAAACAGAGTGTCTTGATGACTTAGAGTCTCAGGGAAAGGTAGAGCACATGCACAGGCATCACAATGTGCATTTATAAGGTTGAAAATATTCAACACACCACCACACAAAATGAATGCCCATCTCAGGCACATCAGACATGAATTATGAGATTTTAAAGAGAAAAGGCAATGCTTGAAATGCAGTGAATACCTCCCCCAAAATAATAGCTATCTATACTTATAGGCTGTAATATTTTCACATATAAAACCTACAAACCGCTAAACTGTATAATGGAAAAGAGTGAGGAAACAAAAACATACACTAATTTAACTTTGTAACCAACTGTACTCTCATACCAATGAGATCTTAAGGAAAAAACGATTCTCATAAGGAATTTTTGCTACATTGAGAAAATGTTATTTATGCAATAGTATCGTCTATTTCTCAAAAGATAACAAAATAGCTAATGAGTAATCAGGATTTCCAAAGCATTGGATAGTATGATTGTAAATCATCAATTTGCTTTGTAATTGTCCTTTATATATATAAGACTCCTGATATAAACACTTTTTATTAAGATATTGAGTTAATTTAAAAAAACATTATCTGTATCTTTCAAGAACAGTAGTCACTATAAATTATAAAATCAAGAAATCTATCAAATGCCATATTACCAAAGCCATTTATTTTTGTCCTTAAAACTTTCAAATATCAAGACCGAGACAACAAAGATGCAAAATAAAATAAAATAATTTTTTTTTGTACAAAGGAAAACAGTTGCAACTAATGTAAATGAAAACTTCAGGCTTGCAGATGCTTGCAGAACACAGAGTTCATTTCACAAGAAAGAAGATATTTATTCAAACTGGAGAATTGGGAAAGTTTTCTCAGAAAAGTGCATATTTTATCAGATTCATTCATTTCACAATTGTTTTCCTTGAGCTCGTAGAAGAGGCTGTGCATGGTTCTGGGTAGACTATAGTGAAAATGTAGCCTGGCATCACTGGCCAGAAGGGGGCACACCCACCTGTAAGAACAGGTGCCAGGGAGATCCAAGCCTAGGACACAGGCTGCTGGTACAGCCAATGAATGAAGGCAGTTTCAACGCCTGAGACCAGGACAGAGGTGGTGTACTAAGAGACAAACGCTGTCTCAGTGACTGTCTACACTCCGATATGTATAACTCATACTCAGCTCCTCTGATCCTTCCCTTTCACTGTAACCTGGTATTAAAGTTCTTTAAGTGTGAGGAATGAACTGACCGTCTTTTAAATTTTTTCCAAGTAAGTTCTGTGGTTAATGCTATGCTGTAAACATTTAACCAGTGAGTTACTTAATACAAAAAAAAAAAAAAATCCTCAAACATCCACAGTTCTAACATAGCAATGCCAATAGATACACAAATTATTTTATCTATAAAACATCCATTTTATATGCCAAGATTTGGTTTTATATTCTTTGGAGAATTTAGAAAATGTCAGAGCACATGAAATCTCCAATTAATACCTGGGGAATGGTTCATGAAAAAAGTGTCAGTGAAAAACTAAATTTACATTCTCAGTTATACTTACAGGATGTCTTCTCTTTGAAAAGGCCTGGAGTGATCATAAAAATAAAAAATAAATTACCACGATCACTACTTCTCGGCAAAGAGAAAACACTTCTACTGGTCACATTGGCACCCAGAACAAGGCCACTCTGCCCGTAGCTTGCCAGCATATATGGTCCTTCTCCAAGTCCTGGTGAGTTTACAAGTAAGATAATTATAGATTAGCATGGAACTTTAAGTTTTTAAAGATAAAAATACTCCATAAATATTTGCGCAATTAAAAATTATTCACTGATAAATTAACAACTATTTTAAAATAAAAACAACTTAGTATATAGTATGCATATTTAAAATATATAATTTAAACTATAGAAATATAAATATATATTTATGTATGTAAATATGTACATGGGTGCATGCATCAAATTTTTTTATACATAGAAAATAAAACTAGGTGGAAAATGACTTAATCATTTAGTCTTCGAATTTTCTCTCCTCTAATAAGAAATTTATCTAGGTTTCCTTCCAGTTTAAAGTCCAAGGATATTGATATCCTCAATAAACACATGAAGTTTATCTGTATCAGAGCCTCTGAGATGGCTCAGCAGGTAAAACAGTTTCTACACCAGCCTGGTAGCCTAGGTTTGACCCCTAGACTCCATGGTGGAAGAGAGAGAACTCAACTTATGAAGGCTGTCTTCTGAGTTCTGCATACATACTATGGTGACATACAGCATGTGCATACGCATGTGCTTGCGCGCACGTACACACACACACACACACACACATGCAGGAACACACGCACATACACATATACACGCACACACTAAATGGTTATTATAAATAAAATCTTAAAGACATTTGTCTGTACTAAATAGTATCATGCTATGACACTCTTCCAATTGCATTGCATGAAAAAAAAGAATTCAAAGACACAATATCCAATATTTTCTTGTTTGGGAAATTTTAAATTATCACCAATAAGGTGAGTCTAAAATAAAGAGGGAACAAGATGCCTAGACCCAGACATGAAACTCCTCAGAGTAATCTTTTTGCAAACTTCATCTTAGAAAAATAAGTATATAATGATAAATATGTCCATTGATATATTTAAATTACTATTTTATATAACCCAATTTCTGTGCAACTAGTGTCCTTAATATAACTGAGTATAATAAAACCTCAACATTTCTTATGAATCATAATATATTATTACATCATGACTGACTATATACTTTGTACAGGTGTGTGTATATTTTTGCCTTGTGGATTATATTCGGTGTTACTATGGGTGTGGTGGATCATGTCCTAAAAGATTAATCATGTCACATTTGGTCACACTTTCCCCTTTTCTCATTTTTACCTCAAGCACAATTTTACCTTCTCAGCCCACCCTAAGTAAGAAAGAAAAAATATGCAATGAATGTAAGAATAAGGTTTTTCTCCTTTAAAGGACTCAAGTCAGGTAAGGGGAAAGGGGTTGAGTAGGGGTTAACTGGATTAGAGGAATAAGATGCCTTCCAAGAAGGAAACTGAGGTTCTGATTTTCCATCATGAAGACCAGGAGAGGGAAGGATTCAGTGCTGTTCCCTCCACTGATATCATCTGGAATTGGTCACCCTGGAGTAGCTAGGGACACATAGATTATGAGAGAAGAGCTTCCAGGAATGAGTGAAATACTTGAATGTCCTGAGCAGAGATGGGATTGGAATGACTGTCCCCATGCCAAGGTGGAGCTCAGCAGCAGCGATGAGAATTTTTCCACAACACAGATGTCAGGAGGTTCTGTCACTGTAACTAGTGTTTACTATGTACAGTGTCAAGCCAAGTCCAAGAGAATTAAAGGAAATTACACCAAAATTCTGTACTGACTTCCTAAAAAGAACTTAAGAGAAAAAAGTGATAGAAACCTCAAAGAGGGAAGTATACTGCAATTTGTAAGTATGTAGATTTATATAAGTATATATATATACATAATATATTATATAAATAGGTAACTAATACATAGTGTAACATAATTCAGTACATATTTGTATGCCTTGCCTTGATGAAACTCATTACTTTGATGCTAGCCTAAAAATAAATATAAATGTATCAATCAAAATGAAGATGCATGCACAACAGTGGCTTGAGGACTTGAAGCATCCTCAAGGATGTTCATCCTCAAGGATGGACAGCTAGACAGATATTCCTTCCCACTGAATATACATACGTCTCATTACACCAGCATAAATCGACGCTTGTCATCGATCCATGTAAAAATATAATGGTTGAGGAGGACAGGGGGAAACAGTGTCTTTTGCACATGGAGGAACCCTTGCATTCACAGAATCAAATGAGGTCATGAGTTACCTGCGCAAGATCAAGCCAGTCACCATTCTGTCCCTGAGCAGAGTGGGAAGGTGTTTACATGGCCCCACCCCTAAAAGAGGAGTTATTGACAGTTGATAGCTACTAGACCAGGGACAGTCTTCCTTCCTTAGGATCGTGGCCCCAGGTAGGTTGACGATGTTCAGGTGGATGGCCTTACATCTATACACATATAGACAGCACTGATTAGACTTGGTTGTGGTGATATATTGTGTACCCTAATACAATGTGCCTGAAGATCAGAGGACAGAACAAGCCACTAGATTAAACATAGAGGCCAGGCAGTGGTGGCACACACCTTTAATCCTAGCACTCGGGAGGCAGAGATCTGTCTGGATCTCTGTGAGTTCAAAGCCACCGTGGACTACCTGAGATGGACTCAGTCTAGGAGAGAATCAGCCAAGCAGTGGTGGCACACACCTTTAATCCCAGTACTTGGGAAGTACACACACCTTTAATGGCTGGGTGGGAAAAGGTATATAAGGCATGAGGAAGAGGGAACTAGAAGCTTTGTGGCTGAGGAAGCTCATTCAGCTAGAGGCCTGTTGGCTGAGGCTTTTCAGGCTGAGGAGTCCTAGAGATTAGACTAGTGGCAGTGGCTTGTTCCTTTGTCTCTCTGATCATTCAGCATTAACACCAATATTCAGTACCGGATTTTTTTATTATAAGACCATTTAGTAATTCGTGTTATACTTGGTGAGTTATTTAAAAACAAAAGAAGAAAGGAAGTATATTTTTAAAAGAGGATGTGAAGTTGGTAATTGGACACAGGGGAAGGATCCAGGAGGAGTTGGAGATGGTGGATATGATCAAAATATATCATACACATGCAGGAAATTCTCAAGAATAAATACAAATCTATTTTAAAAATCAAGCCTAATGCTTTTTAAAGAGCCTCCCAGTGAGTTTACACCATGTTTCCAGACTATGTTCATATACTTTCACTGCAATTAAGGTATTATTAATGATCTTATATCAGTTTCTAAGATGACATGTGCAATCCTACTGTTTACTAAAATCAGCCATTTCCAACATTGATTCCTAAACACAGTCACAAATACATCTTAGTCAATAAAACCACTCTGAACTTCATTACATAATGATTTTGAGCAAGATATTAAAGTCTTTGCCCACATACAGCAGTGACAATACACCCTTTGCATTATAAGAAAATAACACACGACAACCATGAAGAATTTACACACAGGGTTATTGAGACAATTTCAGGTACAACCTTTACATTCTATTTTTAATTTTGTCTTCTGACAATTATCTATCTCTGTATTTTCTTTGAATAATACGACATAGTTTCTGACATGTTGTAGATAAACAAGGGAGAGAGTTCAGCTATAAATGTCCAGAGAAGCCAAGATGGTTTATAAGAGCTGTGAAATGATTTGGAGTTAAACAAATTGAGAAAAGTCACTTAAAATAATGTTGATTTTCAATGACTTCCATGAACAATCTCTACAACTCTATAATATAATATATAATATAACATCAGTCTCTACAATTCTACAACCTTCTTCAGTCACCTATGTCCACCACAGTAAACTTCCTCCTGGGCACATTGACTCTTTTCCCTATTATCTGAGTCATAGAAAATCAATTCCCTGCCTGCCCCTCCACTGAACCTACTAGTGTCTTCTCAGAAATGGATGCCCTATGTTCACCTTCTGATGCTATAAACACAGCCTTATAAACAGAACTCAAGGTTTGAGAATTCTGTAACACAATAGAAAAGAGACCGCCCTGATTGCTAATGTGTACCAAGCCGCAAGCAGTAGTGACTCAGAGTGTCCTGACTCCAGTGATCTGCAGACAGCAGACCAGAAAGCAGAAAGCACAGGAGGAGACCAGCATAGAGCTGTGGGAGAGCACAGATTTAAGTGAGGAAATCACTGGAGTATTTCTTAAGTTGATTCTGTATACAGAATGCAAACGGCACAGCAGTGACTCATGGTCATCCTCCTTGTGCACAGAACCACACCTGGCCAGGTAGCACAGACTTCAAGCTCAGTGCCTTGGGAAGCATACAGCTTATGTCCCAGATGATCACATTTTTTGTTAAGGGCCTTTGGCAGCGTTATTTAATTTCTTCATGTCTCAATTTCCTCTTAAATAAAATGTTAACAGAAGCTACTTCTGTTATTACTGTTGCTATAATTAGTCAATCAATTACATTTTTAATTGTGAAGCCCAAAAGATTATTATTCTCTGTCTCTGTCTCTGTATCTGTCTCTCTCTTTCTCTATGTCTCTCTCTCTTTCTCCCTTCCCTCTTCCCAATTCCCCCCTCCAGCTCTCTCTCTCTCTTTTTCTCTACCTGCCCTTCTATTCTCCTCTTTCTACTTGTGTGTGTGTGTGTGTGTGTGTGTGTTCGCGCGCGCGTGCACACACATACATTTCTGCTTGTCTGATAAGAATCTTGGACAAAAGGTATCTTTGGTTAGATTTTTGTTTATCAAAGGGATTGTAATGTTGTTAATATTGGCTTTTATTCAACTTTCAATTTCTATAAATGTAACAAAACAACCAGAAGCATTTTAACCCCCCCCCCTTTGTTTTGTTTTGGTTGGTTGGTTTTTTGGTTTTGGGTTTTTTTTTCCCTTCATCATCTCCCATGTCTTTGAAGTTATCGAGCTTTCTTTATAGAATCTCAACTGTGAGCTATGTCCCTGGTTTAGATTGGTTGCTAGTCCCGGTTTCCTGTGACCATCATTCTAACTTCCTCATCCATCTATATCAGTCCAAAGTGTGCCCAGGCACTGATAAGATGCTTTCATAACTTTGTCTTTCAACTCATGAATTATTTGTGTTTTGTTCATAGTATAAATGGTTCAAAAAGTTTTACCTGGAAATATATCTGACAGAATACTGCAGTAATATTCATTAAAATGTCACATACCTTCATTATAGTATTCACAATCAAGAGCTAAAAGAGAGAAAAATAAATATTAAATTGCATATAAATTGCATAGTACTTGTTTGAGTATGTGCAATGAAGGGACAAGCATTTATTAATAACTACATAAAATAACAGAGAATGACATCATTACTTAGAAACTTCCTATGAGCAAAGGATATGTGTGTGTTTGAGTGTGTGTGTGTGTGTGATTTTGTATGTGTGTGAGTGAGAGAGAGAGAGAGAGTAAGCATGTGCATGTTCATGGGGCTGTATAGTTGATTTTTTTCAAAACAGTCCCGCTTATAGCCTAGGCCAGCTTCAAACTCACTCACAGTGATCCCCCTTTCTCAGTCTCTTGAGGGCTGGGAAACAGGTGTACACAACCAGGTCTTGCTCAAAGGGTATTTTTAAGAGGATGTGTTTCAACAAAATAGGTTTCATGACGTTATTTTTTTTCATTTTACATCCCAGCTGCAGTTTTCACTCCCCGTCTCCTCCCAGTCCCCTCCCCCCACACACCCCTCTTGTTCCTACCCCCCAATACACTCCCCTCCTCCATTTCTGTTTAGGAAAGGGCAGATCTCCCATCAACACAGCATGGCATATGGAGTTGCAGTAAGACTAAGCACCTCCCTGCGTATTAAGGCTGGGCAAGGTGACCCAGTATGAAGAGTGGGGCCCCAAAAGCCATCAAAAGAGTCATTAAAAGAGGCTGCTCCTGTTCCCACTGTTACCAGTCACACAAGAGAAGGATTCACAACATTATTTCAAAGGTAGATAAATGCTTGGCAATTTAGAAGCCAATCACAGACACTGTCCAAATCGTAATCTGTTCTACAGATGACTAACCACCTACGTAAGTAAATAAAATGATCAAGGAGTCAAAGCTGAAAGGAAATCAAGACAGGTTTTTAAAAGAACATCCTTATTATCAGAAGGATGAAACTTCACAGGCAAAAGAGGATTGGGATCATAAACAATTTCTGTGAGGATGGTATGTAATTTATATTTCAAAAGTTGCAGAAACAGGAGTCAAACATAGTAGAAAACTTAACACATTTTTTCTTTTTGATATAAGATAATTGGTGATTGTCAAAAGACTATGAAATTTAGACAACTAAAAATTGTATTTCCATGAGCTTCATGGCATTACTCCACCATAAAATGGCAATTACTTTGGATCTTCTTAAAAACTATCCACTTAATGATATCCTAAGCAAGGTACCCACCACAAACAGTGGGTGACCTCCAGTGAACGGGCACCCCTTCCTGGCAGCATTTGTAGGCATATGCCGCCACACTGGTACATAGACATTCACAGTCCCCTCCGAGGTTACAGTTACATGTATCCTCATGGCAGTTTTTGGCAAAAGAAGTAACGTCGATCTGAAAGTAAAATGGAAGATAATATGATTTCAATAAGCGCTGATTGTGATTAAATTCCAACTTCTGAGAGAAGAGTATGTGCACATTTTCCACAATGGCTGTCATCAGCACAATACTGCCACCCACGTAGTCCTAATTGTCTCAGCCCACTGTGTTGTCAAAGGAAGTGGAATTACCAAGCAAATGCTACCTCGGAGAACTAGCAAAACAAGTAAGACTAACAGATAGATCCCTTTTAACATCTGCACTAGGGCAGATTTCAGACTTTTCAAAGTCCGTTGTTACATTATTGCGTTCTTGGCATAATCAACCGGCATTAAAGCAGCTTGCTCTGTTTCTAAATGCACTTCGCTTTTTTCCCCCTTTTATTTCTTAGTCTCCCAAGTGGCAATATGCTGCTGATGATGAGTGACAGTGGCAGTTTCTTTTGAATGTCTCATATGCAATTAATTACTTCCTTTGCATTGCACTTGTTAAATCACTGATGGAGTTGGATAGAGTATTGACAATGTGTTACAAAAGAAGGGTTTGGTATCAGTCATTTGTGTTTTATGTGGTGTGCCAATGCATGGGTTAATTTTTCAAGTAGCATCCAGGAGAGGAACCTTGAGGCTCTGTGGCTTGGTTCCAGAATGAACATCTTACTGCCTGCCAAGGAACTATGGTCCCTAAGAAGCATAAAAACCCCAAAATGGAGCCTTTTGATAAATAAGACTCTAGTCTACACAAAGCCTTTTAATGAAGCAAGTTGTCTTGGGACTTCCTTTAAATTCCTAAAACTTTTGATATTATTAGCGTATTATAATATTTGATTATATTAGCAGAGCATCACAATAAAACTTACAACTTTGGTGTTTAAAATAATACATATTTAATAGTAATATATCACATATTAACATAAATTATGTATTTTAGTAAAAAACATGTATTTGATCAAACAAAATTAAATTAGTGGGGAGAGTGCAATGCTTTATTTACAGTTTTGCAGATTTCTTTAACGTCTTTTTGCAGGACACAACCTTGATTCTTGTATCTGATTTCCCATGCAGTGTGCTATACTATTTTTGCTGTGGCTTATATTTGGTTAAAATCTGAGAAAAGTTCTCTATGTACATATAACAGAAAAGTCAATGGTTCTTAATACATTGGGGGTGAGTAACTGTGATGATGTTCTTTTATGCTATAACCATAACCATGGCTTTTTTTTTATTGTTAAAAGCAGGATATATTGTGTTAGATAACATTACGGCATGTTTTGAACACAGTGTGTTTTAGTGATTCTCCTTTCACCACATTTCCCTCATAGCCTCACCCCTGCTATCCCTGGTCCCCCAAGACAGCCTCCAGGGCAAGGGAAGGGGAATCTTTGCTTCTTTTACGTTCCATTTGCCCTTTCTCACTTCTTATCCATCCTCATCACCTATTAATTACCTTCTTGGTTTCCTTTCTACATTTTTAGGCTTTATCCTCTTATATCTCTTTATATGTAAACATATATACATTATAGGCTAGGACCTGTATATGAGAAGAATATGTGTATCACACACACACACAAAAAAAGTATCACAAAACTAGGACTAGGTCCTCTTCATAGTGAGACAGTTGTGTAGCATGATCTGCCTAAGGGGTCTCCTGGCAGTAGGATCAGAATCCATCCCTGGTGCATGAGCAGGCTTTCTGGAGCCCACTACCTATGATGGGACACCTTGTGCAGCCTTGAGGCAGAGGGAGGGCTTGTACCTGCCCCTACTAAATGTACCTTCCCATGGGAGGCCTTACCTTATAGGAGGGAATGGAGGGTGTTTTTGGAGGGGAAGGCTGGAGGGGCAGGAGGAGGGAAGAGGGGGATCTTTGGTATATAAAATGAATAAAAAAATTTTCTTAAAAATAAATAAATAAAAATAAACAACTATTAATATCAAAAAAAAGCATCACAAAACTTCTAAGCACACAGATTTTTTTCCCTTTCTGAGTCTGTATTTAATACTGCACAGCTCCATCCATTTTCATCTTTCTTTACAGCTGAATAGAATTCAATGTGTACATGCACCACATTTTTGTTATGCATTCACCTGTTGATGGACATCTGCATGACTGATATAATTTCCTTGCTGTTGTGAATATGCGTAAATAAACGTGGATGGGACAGTGTCTCCGTAATAGAATATGGATCCTTTGTAAAGGTGAGAAGTGGTATGGTTGGGATTTATGGCAGGTCTTGTTTTAATTTTTTAAGGAATTCCACATTGATATTCATAAAGACTGGGATATCTGGAACCATTCCAGTGAACTCTGTACTTTGCTGGATCAAGCTCTTTAGGTTTAACATGCCTTTGAAATAAACTTTTATTCCTGTGAGTTTCTGTATCATTGTGCATCGATTACTTGAAAAATGTGTGGTATACAAAGGTCTTCTAGACATTCATGCATTTAATTACATGCAACAGGAAATGGGCCACATTTGTTCATATCATCAATAGCATTTTCAGAAAAGTATGACAAAACTTTTTAACGCACAGTTAGGGAGCCAAGATGTGCAAAATTCTATTTTTCACTTCAAATAGTTTAAATACTTTTAAGGACAACAGATGCCATTGGATGTTTGCCTTGAAGTCACAAACTTATTCTCCTCTCAAGAAATACCTGCCAAATATTCTTGTCTGAATAACCACATCTTTCTAGTATTTGTTATTTCAAGTAAACATGGCGTTCCAGGGAAATAAACAGCAAACACGGACCACAACTCAAAAACTGCACAAGTAACTTCTTTGAGAAAACAGGGGGCGTGCCGCAGAGGTGCTACTTGGCTTTAAAAGCTGTATTAAATTACTTCCCCAGTTTCTACTGGAACCCAAAATTATCATGTGAGGAAGCAGCTTAGATATCCAAGTTATGTTCTTGAAATAGCTCCTAAAACTATTTTAAATATGTCACCAAGAATCTTGTTAAACTATACTTATGTTGAAAAGAATGTCCACTTGAAATGCTCTCTGACAACAGATTAACGTCAGTCCCCCTTTTGTTATTTATACACATTTACAAAATGCTGTGAATAAATTGTAGTTCATAAACTAGCATGAACTGCAGTAATCATTTTTAGATAAGATGGAATGAGGAAGAAAACAGGTCAACTAAACATGTTGTTTATAGAGAAAACACATGACAAAGGTCCCCTAACAATGGCCATAGGACACCTGAGAAACACGAGTTGCTGAATTTATCCTGCTCATCTCAGCTCATAGAGCAGCAAGTCTTTGTATTTGAGATGTTAGTTAAAAAGTACTCATTTACCACATTGCGACAGGGAGCAAAAACATCACTGTACAAAATGGAGCATTCTTTCTTGGCATAGGGAAATTTGTTTTGGTGTGCCTCGCAGGGCTTCAGGGCTTCAATGGGATCTTCACACTGTTGGAAATCAAAGGGCAAGTGAAAGACCTCAAAGGGGCTGAACTCTGAACCCAAAGCACCCTGCCTCCTGACTCCACCCATGACAGCAGCATCTCACACAGTTTCACCCTTTTAGACATTTTCTACCTACTGCCTGTTTTCATATAGGCTATATATTAATAACATAAATCACTTCTGAGACACAGCTAAATATTAGACAGAGTGATGTTAATAGAGGAAAATTAATCATTTTCAATCTTTCACAAACACAATCTTTTCACGAAAAGTTCTATGAGTATGACTCTCTCCCCTCTAACTTTTCATGTTGTCCGGCTTTGTCACAGGCCATCTTCTAAGATCTAGATGGACAGATCTCTATAATCTCCAGAGACTTGACTTCCATAAACTCCACCATTTGACCTCTGCTGTCTCTAGTCGGCCTCTCCCAACTTCCCTGAGAAAGGGCACCAATGAGTTGTTCAATCCTCAGTACGGAGGCAATTGCTCAGTCTGCAGCCACTTGAACTTTACATACCTTTGATTCTGTCGTAAGTGTCTCATCGGATTTGGATTCAGCAATGACGTTTTCTGCTGGGGTTTTCTTACACTACACCACACTAGCTCTTCTTCTCCAACTTCCTGTTCCCACCTTTCTTAGCAAAATCTTGCCTTGAAACCTCTATGCCCCTCATTTGACACAGGCGTCCTGACTTCAACAGCCTGAATATGCTAAGTGTCAAATCCCTATTTATACACCAGGGCTATTTCCTGTACTTCAAACCTGGACATTTCCAGCTAAATATCTTTCCATCACATCTTTTTCAATACATCCTAAGGTGTACTACACTTATTTCTGCTATATCCTGAGCTCAACTCCTGCACACATACACCCCCTTTTTGCCCTGTTCAGGGGAGAACTGCAGATGATATCAGAAGGTATAAGGCTGTTTTGAGTCTTCCAAATGCATCCTTCTCAATAAAGTCCTTCGGTAAATACTGGGAGTTTCCATTTTTAATGTTCTCACATTTCTATAGCCTTCTGTCTCCCCTAACGGCTAATCTGGCTACACTACAAGAGCCTCCTGCACCTGCTGAGATGTATCCTTGATCTTTCAGTCATTCTGTTTCTAACCCTATGTCATAACCATATAAATACTATGAGATGCTTTTATGCTCTGTACTCTCTCCACTCCTGTTCACATCTGCTGCGTGACTTCCCCTTTTTCTTCCATCCACTTTCCTATAAACTAGTGGTTCTCAAGCTGTGGGTTGTGACCCCCAAAGAGGTCACATATCTGATATCCTGCATATAAGACATGGATATTATGATTCCTGACAATAGCAAATTAATTATGAAGCAGCAATGAAAATAATTCTACAGTTGAGGGGTCATCACAACATGACGAACTGTGTTAAAGGTCAAAGCATTAGGAAGGCTGAGAGCCACTGCTGTAAACTTTACCTTCTCACGTCTTGTAGATGTTATAGACCTTATTTCCACAGCATTCGTTCCAGGAATCCTCCTTGGAATGTTACAACTTCTACCTGATGTAAATTATCTACTAAAACACCTATCTATATCAATATATTTTTGGTAAATTTTCTATGTCACCCACTAACTTAAACATTAAAATTCCTCAAAGGCAGAGACTATCATATTCATATTCTGTGTCTATATTATAGCAAGAAAATTATATTAAACAAAATATGAATGAATATAGAGCAGAAGATATTTCTCTATGCTTGAAAAGATGAGAGAGATGATATAAGTCTGAACACATAATTTGTATTAGAAAAATCATTTAACCTCCTTGAGATACAATCTTTGTATCTGTAATGTGGAGACAATAACTTCTGCAAAATAAAGTTGTCATAATAATTACATAGAAAAGTGAGTATGAAAGTTCATCAACTGTACATTATTATAAAAACACTATATAAAAATAACCTAAGTAATTTGACTGTTTGGAATAGTCTTTTGTTTGTTCTAAATTCCATATCTGTAACTTACCTGACCTAAGGCCCAACTGTCTCCAAACACCTGGGCATTTCTCACTTCCAGGTTATTAGATGTGGTCATATCATTTGAAGTACATTTGTCAAAGTTCCCACACAATCCTGCCAGCTTGTTCTATAGTAATAAAATTATTATGAAATATTTTACATTTATTTTAAGACACACATGTATTAAAACTGGAAAGATTTAAGAAAATAAAGGCTGTTCATAGAAATAATTTTTAAAATGTTTTAATAAAATGGTTTCATATCAATTCAATTATATTTATAATATATAACAGGCCCCAAATATTTTACCAACCTCCAAGAACTATCTATCCACACTTACTATAACATCTTAGCATTGATATTTCTAACAATGTAAATAGGAAAGTATACACTGAAGTATATTAATACATATATGTACATATAATATATACTGATACATATGTCTTGTATATAAGCATAAATATTTTTATAAAGAAAAACCTACTTTATATATTAAAGATTCTGTAACAGTATAAATGTTGAAACAATAAAGCTAACTTAGGTCACTACAGATTCTGAAATGATGAATGCAGTGTCTATGAAAACTATTCACATCAGTACTGACCAACAGATTTTCTCAAAATACTGCGAGAAAATTTACTTTTAGAGGCAGGATCCTCTAAGACTTTCAAAAATGGATGATATTCCAATAATAATGGAACTCCTGCTTAAAACCTTGAACTGATGCTCCTTAAACTCACTCTTCAATAGTAATGCCTGGAATGCAACCCTTTAAAAGTAACATGGACAGACTTCCTATCTCCAGAAAAGCAGACAATGTATGGAACCTGTGTTAGAAACTGTATCTGTCCAAGAACAGTTATCATTTCCACCCATGGGTAAACAAATCAGGGTACATCCATACCACAGGTTACAATAGTACTAGAAGGGAAAAAATACTAATTCATACCATACGGATGATTTTATATTTATATTGCCAAATCAAAGATGAGAGATCTATAAAACTACTAGAATTCCATTTATATGCTATTTGTGGAAGGAAAAACAATGGACATAGAAACAGTGGAAGTAGAATGATATTTCTCCAGACTGTGGAGGTGGAGGTAAGACTTAGCAATGATGGAGAATCCTGCATGAAAAATGGGCGTTGGTAGGCTTGTTTTGTAAAGAACTACAGTATTAGATCAAGACTCCATACGTTTCTCCAAATCCTCGGAGCCGTAAAGGTAATTTAAATGTTCCTTTCTACTACTCACTTACTACCACAATTTTATACTGTATGTGAATTTATTTTAAAAAGCTACAATATGAAGCAAACTAGAGAAAACAGAATAGTATAATAAGTGAATCTTTTTTACAAAAAAAAAAAAAAAAACAAAAAAAAACACCTCACATAGCGAAACTCAAGGGAGGAGAAAGAAGGAAAATGCATGAAGCAACAACAGATCACATGATGTTAAAGCGAAAAATAACTAAATAAGATTAGTCTGGGTTATACAAATTAATAGTCTATTCCTTTATATTGCTAAGTAGCATTCTGTTACACCACTTGTATGACTGTACCCCAATTTCTGAAGTCCTTCACGTAGTGTATTAAAGGTAATTTTGAAAACATAACTTAATTTGGAAACAGCTCTCTATAGTTTATAAACAAAAAAGAAATCATTTAAAACTGAATTTGCCTAACAATTTGTTCCATCATTCTTTTCTTTAAACACGAAAAGATAAACACAGTTCCATTCATTGCATCCCTTTTAGGGGTTAGGTCGGCCTACCTTCCACTGTGGCCCAACTTTGATGTGGATGGTTGTCTTTTCATCCCACAGAATGGTGATATCTTCCTCTGGGAAGTACACTACGATGTAGTGCCCGGCCTTCCACAGCTGGTATTCGGGTTTGCTTTCCAGGAAGAAACCTGATCGCTTCTTGAAAAGAGATAAAATGTCTGAGAGTGAATATCACACTCTCTAACCAAAGGAGGGGATACATTAATGCCTTCCAGTATCTATCTAACATGGTTGATTGCCATGTTTTTTTTTTCAATTCTTTAATACAAAACCAATGTGTTAAATTGGTGTTCATATGAAAACTAGAAGATGGGCTCAACAAGAGACCATGGGGAAGGTAAAAGATAATCCAGTGACAACAGAGGGAAGAGAAAGAGAATGGACACACAGAATAGGAGGGGGCAATGAATACAAAAGGTTGAGGATGAAAATGCATGTTCTTCCCTTCAAAAGAAAAAGGTATGCTTGCGTATGATTCTAAGTATTTGAATACTTAGAAATATGCCCCCAAATTACTTGGTCACAACATCAACTTTGATCTTCATTATACTTTCCAATAATTTTTTGTTGCCTGACTTGTCTTTATCACCTCTCCATCTCAGCAGTCTAGTTTTAAATCAGTGGCTCTAGATCAAAAGCACGCCCTTTCTATTTGCCATTAGATACAAAATGCTCGTCTCATTAGGTAAGGCAGCTTGCGACAATAACATCCTTCCTAATCAAAAGAAATGACTGCACTCCTTGCTTTTCAGTTCATCGGCTAATGCTTCCTTCTAAAAGAGTCAGTAATGAACTGTCCAAAGTAGCAACCTGTGCTTTTAGCACGCCAAACACAACTGAATGACGTTAGAAAAATAAGTCAGAAATGGAGAGAATTAAAGCATTTCTGAGTACAGCTTGGGTAAATTTATAAAAGGTTTTTAATTGGCATATTTGATTGAATTACAATTGTGCATTTATATAAAGAGCAGAGGGTTGTTTATTCATTTTCCAGGATAATCAGCCCATTAGTTATGAAGTAAATGGCACTTGCTATATCTTCACTTATGATCTCCCAGAAAGACATTTTAGCTGGGAACTTGTTGGGATCAAACTATTCTTGTGGCTTTTCTTCATCTTACATCATTCCTCACAATCTAAATAAAGGAAATCCATCAACACCTGTGTACAGGTGAAAATTGGAGGCTGGGAGTTACACAGAGCTGTAATTACCACTTTGGAAATGTGCCAAATTGCCTTTACATGAGCATTTAACCAATTTCTCTCCTTTTGAAAAAGCATCCTTGATCAGAGAGAGACCTTCACCTATAAATGAATACCCAGCTAATGGCTAAGCTGAACGTTTGCAATTACTTAAAATAGATGTCAACATGACTGTAGAAGCCGTTTTGTCTTGTCTGATTGCTGTGTGGCTACTCTCGATGTTTCTACCTGAAACACAAGGTTCTCAAACTGCAGTTGAAGATTTTGGGGATACGATTGAAAACCAAAATAGCAAAAATGTCAAAAAAGTAATCCAGGGGCACAACGGATTACACAAATCACAGGGCCTGTCCAAATGAAAAAAAAGAACAGCCTTTGTTTAAAACTGAGAAATATCCCTCATTTTAGCAGCAAGGGTTCATGTTTTCTCTCGACCTGCCATGTCTTTTCACCTTTACCTATTCCAGTGCCAGAGGAAGAATACAGAAACTAGCCCTTTCAGCAAATGTTCCAGATAACATTCAAGAAAATGAGTTTCAGAGAAAACTTAGGAAAACGGTGTTCTGGGAATTCTGTTTGGAAGGGTGACCTTCAAAAGACCATTGTCAGATCATACACTCCAAAGCTCCAAATTCATTGCCTTCGAAATGAAGCTCATGGGACTTGTGCCATCTAGGAGCTTCCGGTCTGAGCCTAGCAGTCTTGGCAGCCACTCTTGTTCTCTCGCCTTCCATGTTCTAGTTTGCTAGGGACACGCCTTCCAGAATCTCGGCCACACCCTTGCCCTATCATCCCAGGGACTTTGCTTCAACCTGAGCCAATGGCTACCACCAACCACAACATTTTGTCTTCCAATTCTGCTCCTTCAAGTGTGATCATTTCCCTGCAATGCTCTTTCTCCCTCTCCATCTATCTATTTTCATGTATCCATCACCTATTATCTTCATTCATCTCTTCTTATGTGGTTTAGAGCAGATTATGTCTCTCTGTGAAAATAAGGACGATAAGGGGAAGGGGGGGTCAGTTCTTAAAATTCATTTTTTCATACTTCCATTACAATCTCCACAGGACTGAGGAAGGTGGTTTTGTAGTCATGCTAAGAGAAAGCTGAAGTTCGAGGAGTTCCAAAAACCTTGCTAGAGTCGCACAGCAAGTAGGTGATGGGCGGGGATGCTAAATCAGTTCTGAGTGACTCCCAAATCTATGCTCCAAATTTCTTTGAAAATTTAGGGTTGCTTCAGTGGTTTTTCCCAGGAGTTCTTCTAGGAACCTATGGAGACCCTGGCACATCACATCACACTGTCCGATCTTATTTCCCTTAGAGAATCATTATTCACTTAAGTACATTACTTAAAGGCAAGCGGTATCTTTTCACTATTACAGCCTAAAGATTGAGAACAAGTTTTAGTATGCTGTGGACATATCGATGAATTAGTAAATAAGTAGGTGAATGGATAAAACTAATTCCATCTTTTAATTGGACAAATTTCTGGTATACAAGAATAGGTGGAAGACACAATGATCTTACTTCATATGTTGCTCATAGATACATGGGGAAGACAGATAAACACACAAGGAATTTGATCTAACAGGGTCTTTGAGAGCATCCTGAGAAGTTTCACAAAGGAGATAGAACATACTGCACAGAATGTGTTAAACTGACAGATGTTTTCATAAGTCACTTTATTCTAAAGTTACAGAGGAGAGTAAAAAGAATCTAGAATATGTAAATAACTGGAAAATGGTTCAACTTCTGGGATATAGGGTTGAAAAAGAAAACCCTGAGAGGTAAGGCAAGAATGAGGGACAACAGTCTAATTAGTAAGAACCCAGCAGAGCAGCGGAAAGACATCTGAAAATTTTTGAAGTACAGCAGACATAGGAAGCCAGATTTCCATATGGGGAAAGCCACTGTTGCTACAGTGGGTGGAATGTAGTAAAGATGGGGGCTTAGCTGGAATATTAGGAAGACAGGTTAGAGGCCACTGGAGGAGCTCACACACCAGATGTTGGTTCTCAAAGCCAGAATGCTGATCATGGGGAGAAAAAATAGTAGACATAATTGAAATATGACAATAGACAATGTAAGCAGAAGGTGCAAGCAGGGTATGGTTTATCAAAAACCCACACAAGATAACAAAGAAAACAATCTAGATCTTCTAACAACATATATTCAGAGTTATCCAAAACATTTCCAGCCTGTTTTCTCTATCAATAGTACAAGTTAGGATTATCATAAAGGGAAGAATTCACTAACCTGTTTGTAAGGAGCATCATTGAGGTAGATTTCAATGTCCCCAATGGATATCAAAACACTTTTAGAACAAACAATATCATTGTCAAAGCATTTCTTGTTCTGGGCAATCACAGATATATCAGAATCATCTGTACTCTGAAATATGTCAAGAACATTTTATTGGCACAAATGTATACTATATATAAATTGTAGTTACTTTTATTATTCAAGGCAACCAAGATTTATGACGGCTTACATTATAAATTGAAAAAGATCATACCATTAAGGCAAAAATAAAAATTATACTTAGCTGAAAATGAGAAAATATTCTATTGAAATATCACAGTCTTTAAATAATTAGCCTAATATGTTTTAAATGTTTGTTCTAGCAAAGCTTTTTAGGTCCATCATAGCTCCAATTGTCAACTACTATCATGCTCTTTATCATATGTGACCACTAATATAATAAGTCACTTAGAGAGATTTGACCTATTTTCATTTTTAGAAAACATATATTTTTATTTATCTTAGGGAATTTTCTGGGCTGGTTACTACCTCCAAGGATGAACTGAAGCAGTTGCAAAATTGTGCCATGTACTAGGAGACAAAAGAAAGCATTTTATTTGAGGGTTTGCTTTGAACTTCATGGTGTCTCATGTAATTCCTGTAACATTTGGAACTGGTTTTTATTGAAAAAATGGCATTTTATGGTGGAAGAAAACTGTCTCTCTGGAAGAAAACTTTTTAACCATTAAAGTTATTTTAAGTCAAAACATTGGAACATGAACATGCTGGGACAGACATGGGTGACTTCATCAAAGGCAGCTGGATAGTGAAGATTTGGTCTCTATATTCAGACTTTTGGCTCTCACACTCTCTCGTATCCATTCACTTAGTATCATCGTGCAAGTGCTCATAGCCCGTCCCCCAAGAACTCATCAAGTTATCGTGGGATTACAGCACTTCCTTCCCCCCCAACACACTTCAATTCCAGCAGTGTGGGAAAACTACGTGTCACACGGCCCTGATGAGGACAGTGTAGAGCTCTGGCTGGTGATGCCTGCTGGATATGATGCACAGGTGTACAAGTGAGAGCTAAACCTTGAACTATCGACATCTCTCAGGACAATCTGTTGATTGAGACAAGCTGTCTCAATAGAGTGTCCAGGAGGTCCCTTGGTGTCAGCATTGTGCGTGCACCTGTTCCAGTCTCTGTGTTAAACATTCCTTCCCCACCCCACACAAATGCCTCATGTACAGCAGGCGCAATATTCCAGTGAATCACTTCTTGATATGTGCTCATGTATCAGAGTTCAACCTACAGCTATCTTTTCAAGCAATAAGAACCACCAATCTTAAGCAATGTCATAGGCCACCACCGGACAGTGACACTATCCTGTTGTTAACTGGCTAGGCCAGGACTAGTCATCAGTGTTCTGCCTCGATTTCCTGTGGCTGGTTAGGAGTACTTGAGAGACGTGGGACTTAAGTTTAACTTGTTGAGATGATCCCATAACAGTTTGGAGTACTGAGTACTGAGAGTACTGAGACCACAGTGTTTTCCTTCAGTTGTGATCTCACTGACTTTCCATGGAAGCCACTGCCATGGTGGTAAACTGGCTCTGAGTGCCATTTCTAGGATGACACTGATCTAAATGCACAATTAAGGATGTCATGAAAATATTGAAGTGACACTTTCATGGGCTTTTTGCTTCAGTGAGTTAAAAGCTCCTGCTTCTAGGTGGTTCTTTTGTATTTGCAATCCAGGAGAGTTTCCTCGGTTTCCCAGCTCCACTTTTTAAAATTTCATATATGGATACTGTATTTACATCATTTCCCCATTTTTATCCTCTCTCCAACTACTCTTTCACCCCCTCAACTAACTCTCTCTCTCTCTCTTTCTCTCTCTCTCTCTCTCAAATTCACTCCCTTTTTCTTATTATTTTTACACTCACATAAAGCACATACATGCGTGCACGCACACGTGCACACACACACACATGCATGCACACACATACACACACACACTAGGTTTACAGTCTCAGGCTTGAATTTCTGCCTAATGGTCGGGTCTTGAGTCCAATTGGACAGCTGTGGGTTACCACTGAGATATAAATGCCACTGTTGTCTCTCTGGGGGTAGCTTGCTATGCTATTCATTGCTGTGGTTCATAGACATCACATTATGGGGGACAGGTGGTTATTGATGGATTTCTCTTCCTTGGCAGCTTGCATAGCACCTTCCCATACTATGAAAGTGAGTCTTCTGGGAGGAGGCTTTTGAATCAACCTAGCTCAATTCCTCTAAGTCTGATGTCATAAGATTTTATTGCTAAAGAAGTCAGTTTTTAAAAGACCCCATCACCACAGAGTTGTCAGCTGAGTGACTCTAGACCCCACTGCCCTCCCATCAGGGCTCACTCTGGAAACCTACCCCAAGAGTCACTGGACTACATGTTGAGCTATGGCCTGCAGAATACCACTAGCTGGCGAGAAAAGCTTTAAATTGGAATCATGCATTTTGAGAGAGGTAGAAATCTGCGCTGAGATGTAGTCTAGAGTGCACCACACATATAGGCCTGCACCTACATGAAGGATTGGACAAGGGCAGGCCTGCACCGATGCTCATGCAAGGGATGTACAAAGAAGTTGCATCCTTGCACAGTTCCTTTCCTTCTTTTTTATCTTTCTCTTATTTAATATCTAATTTCAACCTAATGGATCAGCTTTGTCTTGTACTATCCTATTTTCCTTTGGCTTCTGAATAGGTTTTCCCAGAGAACAGAAGCGGGCCTGGAGTTGGAGGTCTCCCTTCCTCAACCTCCAAGTGCTGAGATTGTTTTAGGCGCTCAGACCACATTTCTCCTTCTTTCTCTTTCCATACTACCTTGGACGAAGCAGCCCTAAATTCTCCCTTTGCCTTTACTGTTTCCCCTTCGTTTACTTTTCCCTTCTCTACTTTTATCATGATTACTAGTTTTACCCTGCTTACTTCCTTTCTCTCCATACCTTCAGTGACTGATGTCTTATTAGACACTGCCAAGTCACAGTACACTGTCCAGCATAGTCACTCATCACAAATACGGTAGAAAACTCCATGATGATAACAAACTAATGAAATGCATGATCAAAAAAATCTATCACCCCAAAAAGTGTGGGAAGGAATTCTACACACCGAAGTGAAAGAGAGACACATCCATCAGGTCACAAGGAAAAAATAATAATCAGCGACACTAGAATAAGAAATAAGCAATGTAGGTTAAGAACGTGCCAGCACTACAAAAACAGCTCACAGGCAAGAATTCATACACCTCCCTCAATAGTAACCCTGACTATTATTCTCTTAGTTCTCTCATTTAAAAGGCGTAGACTATGAGGGTGGATTCTAAAACTGGACTTATCTATCCCTTAGCTATAAGAAGTGAACCTCACTGGAAAAGAGAAACATGTAGCCTTACAGTGAAAGGATGAAAAATGTTCCAAGCAAATGTAACCAGAAAGCAAGCAGCTGTAGCAATACCCATATCCAACACAATAGATTCCAAACTGAAATTAGTCAAAAGACGTGAAGAAAGTCAGTTTATGTTTTACAGTTCTAAACACACATGCATTATACACTGCTGTATGTAAATAGATTGCTCCAACACAGAAACAGTGAGTGGCTACATTACCTCACTCTCACTGACGACAGGTAATCCAGACAAATCCTCAACAAAGAAATGTCAGAATTTTAGTTCAATGAAAGAACAAATGAATTCAGCAAACATCTATATTATTCCAAATAATCATTGTAGAATACACATTCTTCTCACTAACCCATGGAAATTTCTTATTTAAAATATTCTGGAAAATATTTTAGGACAAAAAAACAAGTCTCGACAAACATAAGACAATGTAAATAATTTCTGGGATTCCATCTAACAGCGGTGAAATAAAGCTGAAAATGATGAGCAAAAACAACTGCAGAGCATACACAAACTTGTGGGAACTAAATGACATGGTACCTGACGATGATCAGTGAAGAAATCAGAATAAGTTCCTAAATTCGTAGAATCAAATGAAAACAATAACATGAATAACATCTTAAAAAATAAATAATAAAATGCCGCCCAGCGGTGGTGGCGCACACCTTTAATCCCAGCACTCGGGAGCCAGAGCCAGGAGGATCTCTGTGAGTTCGAGGCCAGCTTGGGCTACAGAGTGAGATCTAGGACAGGCACCAAAACTACACAGAGAAACCCTGTCTCGAAAAACCAAAATAAAATAAAATGCCTGGCAATAAAGTTAACCGAGGGAATAAAGGAATTCGACAATGAAAATTTTTAAACAACTGAAGAAACTGAAGAGGATTCTAGAAGTTTTGAAATTCCCATGCTCATAGATCGATAGAATTAATATAATGAAAATGGCTATGTGTCCAAAAGCAACCTGCAGATTCAACGTAATTCCCATCAAAATTCCAATGGCATTCTTCATAAAAATAGAAAAAGCCATACTAAATGAATATGAAAGCACAAAATACTTCGGTAGCCAGTGCAGATCTGGACAAAAAGAATTATGCTGGGTTTAAAACAATTCTTGATTTCAAGTTACGCTACACAGTCATAGAAAAAAAAAAAACAGTATGGTATTGATACAAAACAGCTATGTAGATCACTGTAGCAGATAAACAGAATTAAATCCACACGGCAAAAACTAACTTTTTTTGACAAAGTTCTCAAAAACATACACTGGACAAAAGAGGCTCTTTTTAACAAATGGTGCTAAGGAAATTGAACATTCAAATGCAGAAGAGTAAAACTAGAACCCTCTCTCTCACCTTGTAAAAAAAAAATTCAAATGGATCCATGACCAAAGCATAGGACCTGAAAATCTGAAGCTATCAAGAAAAAACACTCTAAGATATACGCAGATGTAAGTGATTTCTGAAAAGTATTCCAATAGCTCGTGGAATAATACTAAGAATGGAAAAATTAAATTACATAAAATTTAAAAGCTTATTCACAGCAAAGAAATCAAAGTAAAGAAACAGTCAACAGAATGGGAGAAAGTCTTTGCTAGCTAAACATATGATAGAAAATTAAGAGTATAAAAAGAGCAAAATAAATAAATACTAAAACCCACATTATATGGTCAATAAATGTGTTAATGAAATTAAGAGAAAATTTTCAAATAAAAATGGAAAAAAGTATTCAACATCCTTAGCCATCAGAAAATGCAAACTAAAATTATATTAAGATTCCAACTCAACCCAGTCAGAATGGTTATCATCAAGAAAGCATCTGACAGAAGATAATGACGGAGAGAAGGACAAAAGGGAAACTTTCTAGACATGGAAGAGGATATAAACTGGTCAAGGCACCAGGAAAATCAGTATGAAAGTTCCTCAAAAATACTAAAACTAGGTCTTCCAGGTGATACAACTGTACCCCTTCTGAGTATACACCTGGTGGACTCCAAATCAACACACACAGAGATGCAGCACTATTGACAAGAGCCAACTTTTAGACTCAGCCTGGGTTTCCATCAGCAGATGAATAAAGAAAATGTGAGGTACACACAGATGCAAATGTAGGAGTTTTACTCAGCCACAAGAAGAACAAAATCTCATCACCTGTTAGAAAGTGAATGCAATGGTAGATCTTCAATACTGAGAAAAACAAGTGAGGCATACAAATACGTATTGTCTCTCACCTGTGGATCCTAGGTTTTACATAGATGCCTTAAACTATTTATGCACACACACGTATGTATGCACACACACACACACCCATTCACAATACACACATGTACAACACATGCACATACACGAACACACATGTGCATGTGCACACCCACAGGCACATGAGATGGCAGATGAAGGGCTACTAGAAGAAGTAGATTAGCAGAAGTTAGAAGGGCTCTCCATCAAGATGTTCAAAGTATGCGGTACACTTTCTTTTATGAAAATCAGCACTGTGAACAATGAATATATATTGATTTTTAAAAAAAAAAACCTTTTTTTTAAAAAAGAAGGACAAATTGATTCCAAGGTCACTTATTTTATAAGCTGCAAAGATGGAACTGAGAATCTTAATTTGTTCTTGTTTGTTTCGGTTTTGACAATGCCACGAGTAATGAAATTTGTAATCGTTCTAGAAATGGTTGAGGAGAAAAGCCCAACTTGTAATGACTCCCTTGTTCCAGAGAACATCACTGAGCCATGCACACCTAAATCTATGCTTTACTGAGCCCCTTTCCTCCCTCACTCACACTTAGCACATCCTCTGCAGCATCAAAGTTCCTCACTCTAAGGGCTTTCGTGGATGAATTTCAAAAATGGCTCTTCTCTCTCCAAGAGTCAAAATTATTGATCCCTAATCCTTTCCTTAACTTCAGTGGTGAGGATTTCATCAAAAGGAAAAGATGGGTGGTGACATTCATGGTATCCGCTCTAGACTGAGAAGTGGGGTGCAATGATGAACGTAAGTAGAGATGGGCCTGAGTTCATTGAAACCTTAGGTTGGGGTGGGACATTATCATGTCATCACAAAAATTTCAAAGCATCACACCAGTTTCCTAAATGTTTTATTTAGAGAGAGATGAGGGCTTGTTTTCCTAATGATGAAAGTATTATTAAAAGCGTATGGATTTTCATGTTAAATTCTCTATACACAGATTTTGACATTGCTAGCAATAGGAGCCCTAAATCAATATATTTCCTAGTTGGGCTGAATTATTCTTGGCTTGTTGGTAATTACAGCAGCAGTGCCTACAGGAGAGGGTTTAGTGAACAGCGCTGACAGAGTAATTAATGTGTCCATGTGATTCACTTCTCCTTGATGGGTGCTGCGAGCTCTTGGCTTCTTCCTGAACAATCCTTCTGCATAGCATTGCCTGAACTTTGAAAAGCAGCATAATAAGTGCCATTAAGATGATTATAGCATTGTTCTACTAAAAAAAAAATAATGCCACACTTTTATGTTTTTATGAATGGTTTTCAAAGCAGAAGAGAGTACATAATGCAGGGTTTTGTTTGTTCTTCCTCTTAGGAAGAGTTATTTAGATTAAAAGGCGAGAAAAATAGGGCTATAAGGCTTCTATTACAATTACACTTCTGTTACTGTTAATCAAAGTATCTCAGTGTTAGCGCTGTTCTTTATATTGAATCAGAAATGTCAAGAAATATTCTATATTACACGATCTGTCTCCTAACACCCTGCTCTGCTGACAGAAACCTGAAACAGTAGCAATGCTAAGAGTTATGTGTCTATAATTCCCACTCTTGATCTACTTCAAGTTAATATTAGGTTTAGAAATAATGTGGCAGAGTTACTAGGCAACACAGGAACAATTCAAAGCTCGATGGAAAAAGGTCAATATCAAGGCTTTTTTTCTCTCCCTTCTAAAAGCTCTGATAGACAATAGTCCTCCAAATGATTCCAAAACTCAACCTGTCAGCACCATTCAAAGTATAATAGTATTGTGTTTGACAGGCCACTGTCAACACCTGTCCCATATAAGCCTGAACCCCCTTTAAGGTGAACCATTCCACACAAAGTCCCTGCTGACAGCTACCTATGAATCAACAAATAATAAAGCAGGGTTTGTAGCTGCAAGATGTTATGAAATCATGGCAATGTAGAATTTCATGAGAGCAACACATAAAAATATGGAACCCATAAGAGCCAGCGTCTTAAGACAACTGGAGAAAAGAGGTACAAAAGTAGATCAGGTGATCAGAAACAGAGGACCAGAAATCAGAAGTTACAAGAAGACAAGAGTGACTTCAAAAAAAGTAGGATGAAAACTAAAAATGTTTAGAGAAGGCTGCTTGGTCAGTAGAGTGCTTTCTGTATTAGTATGAGGACCTGAGTTTGGTTACCAAATCCCTATTTAAAAAAAAACTATAGCCTTCTGATATTTGACAATGATGCCAAAAATACATACTGCAACAAAGATATTATCTCCAACAAACAGTGCTGGGAAAACTGGATGTTCATGTGTAGAAGAATAAAATTAAAACCATGCCTATTACCCTGAAGAAAAAAAAATAAATTCCAAATTGATCAAAGACCTCAATGTGGAACGTGGAACCCTGGAACTGCTAGAAGAAAATATAGGTAATACCTAAGAAGATCAAGGTGTAGAAAAGGACTTTCTGAATAAGACTTCATGTGCTCTGAAATTAAGGCCAAAAAATTGACAAATGGGACTTCACAAAGCTAGAATGTTTCTGTGAAGCAAAGCAAATACTCTGTAAAGCAAAGAGACAACTGACAGAGTGGAAGAGAATCTTTGCAAATTATCCATCTGAGAGGATTAACATCTAGAATATATGAAGAATTCAAAAATAAAAGAATTACAAAAACAAACAGCCATATTAAAGAGGGCACAGATCTCAACAAAGAGTTCTAAAAGAAGAAATAAAAATATCTAAGAAATATTTCAAAAAGTGTTCAACATTCTTACTAATTGGGGAACCGAAAATTAAAATTATTTTGAGATTTCATCTCACCCCAATAAGAATGGTTAAGATCAAGAAAACAAGTAACGACAGGTACTGGAGAGAGTCTGGGGCAAGGGAAAACACTGTTGGTGGGATTGCAAACTGGTGCAGCAACTCTGGAATTCACTGTAGAGAATGTTCATAATGTTAAACATAGATCTACTATATGATCCAGATATATTACTCCCTGGCATATATTCAAAGGCCTAGATACCCTACTCTAGGGATACCTGCTCAACCATGTCTACTACTGTTCTATTTACAGTAGTTAGGGAATAAAAATAATCCAAATGCCCTTGAACTGATGAATGAATAATGACAATGTAGCAACTATACAAAAAATTAAAATCATAAAATTTGAAAGTAAATGGATGTAACTAGATATTATCCTGAATGAGTCAACCCTGTCCTAGAAAGACACATGTCATATATTCTCACTTATATGGGAACCCTAGTTGTGAATATTAATGTATGTAAGTATATAATCTGGAATAACTGTGGATATCAAGACAGTAAAAAGCAGAACATGGTGGATGGGAGAGCAAGAGCTGAAGAAATGGAGTAGCTGGACACTGGTATAATGAAGAGGAAATAGGAAAGCTGGTAAGAGGGAGGCCAATGCAGACAGTGAGGGAAGAAGGAGGGATAAACAACACAAAGGATGTTTGAAATGAGTTGCTGCTCAGGAGATCACAAGACTCGCAAAACAATCAAGGTGATTGATGTGGCCCTCGGTTGCCTCCCAGTTCTTGAAGGTAAGACCCTATTGCTGAGGACACTACACACTTCAGACACAGGATTTGAAGAACTGAGCTGGAACTGACCTAGAAACCTTCTTCCTGAAGACTAGCACTCACGGTGTCCTAGGGTTCCTATGCTGTGGTGAAACACCATGACCAAAAATAACCTAGGAAGGAAAAGGTTTGTTTGGCTTAAGTTTCCGCATCACTGTTCATCACTGAAGGAAGTCAGGACAGGAACACAAACAGGACAGGAACATGGAGGCAGGAGCTGATGCAGAAGCCATGGAGGAGTGATGCTTATTGGCTTGCTCATTATGACTTGCTTAGTCTGCTTTCTTATAGAACTCAGGACCACCAGCCCAGGGTTGGCACCACCTGCAATTGTCTGGGCCCTTCTTCACCAACCAATAATTAAGAAAATGCCCTATAGTCTTGCCTAAAGCCCAGTCTTATAAAGGCATTTTGTCAATTGAAGCCCTCTCCTCTCAGATGACCATAGCTTCTGTCAAATTGAAATAAAATTAGCCAGCACACTTAGTATCCAGAGACAGTAGGCAAGTTGCAAAGGAAGAAAAGCAACCAATAGTTCTACCCAAATATAAAGCCTAAAAACAACAATGACCACTATAAGTAAGATATCCCAAGTATACAATGATGGCTCTTACCTATTAGAGGTAACCAACAGCTTGGTGGTAGAAATTATGTAAATTGGACTCAAGGCACACTAAATAGGAGGGAATTCATGCCTGGTCCTGTAAAACTTGCCAACTACAAGTGGCTAGTGAGGCCACAAAATCTAGAGGAGAACACACTGCTGCCACTTTCCTAAAAAATTTAAATCTCTAGTTCCATGTTGAATATGTATCCTTATACCCACAGATACATGTAGCTCCCACTCCTCATCAAAGAAACTTTATTTGCAGTAGACAGAGATCATTACAGAAAGCCCTAAGTGATCAAACTACAGAGAACAACTGACCGTGGGTTGTCCAACCCCTATCAATAGATCTACAACACAACCCCCATACCTAAAGGTCAGAAATCATTGCAGAAGAGGGAGTAGAAAGATTGTACTGTAAGAGCCAGAGGACCAAGATGTCTGCTGTGAGCTAGTGTCTTCTGTATATGACAGAAAAACTGCCCATGTGAACTCTCAAAAATTCTGTCCGCTAAAAAAAAAAACCTGAATAACGACAAAACTAGTTGAAGTGCATTGCGGATGGTGTGAATCTCACTAGGTCCTATTCCCAGATAAAGTTCCACAGGGAGAAGCAGTCTTATCTAGGGAAGAGCCCCCTGACACATTACCCAGCTGCAATGAGTCAGCCCTAAATACATAAGCATATAAGTAACATTAAATGAACTCAGCAAGCTGTATTTACATATGTGTGTGCGTGTGTGCAGAAAAACTAATCAAATAAAAGGTAGTAAATTTAACAAAGAGTGGGGAGGGATATAAGAGGGGCTTGAGGGGAGAGGACAAAGTGGAAATTATGTAAATGCAGCACTCATGTATGAAATTTAAAAAATAAAAAAATAATTAAGAAATAGAAATATACTTGATAGATGTCATAATTATATAATACCAAATCCATTACTTTTTTTTTTCTATAAGAAACTTAAAATCGAATGGTATTCAATGATGCTTATTATGGGACTTGTGACACAAGGGCTCATAGGGAACGTCAGTTCTTGATTATATAAGCAAAAGCTTCATTAAAGTTTCTCTCTTTTTATTTTGTAGAACTGTTTGAAATAGATATTGTTACTCTACTTTCTAGAGAAAGCTCATAGGGCGGAATCACACATAAACATAATGGGGCATAAGAGCTATGCCCAGAAAAATACATTAATCACATATTTATTTGCTGGTAAATGGTGTTCATTTCACGGTTCTTGTGTGACTTCACTCGAAATATCACAGTTTTTCACTTAGAAATTTAATTCTGAGATCGGTGTTGCCTAAAAAAAACTATGCATGTAGGTTATCTTATCTATACACTTTAGACATATGAAAAATTTTCAGATTTTCTCAGATATACAAATCCAGGAATTTGCCAAAAGATACCATCAATCTATCATTTCTAGAACCAAAAATAATCTCTCTTGGTTTATATGTTCATAAAAATAAGATATATGGTTTAATGTGTTGTATGTATATTTGTCACACAAAATAGCAATAATTAAAATAATTTATCTTTAGTGAGCAATTACTGTGTAATCATGCTCTTTCTATCCATGGAGCTAGGTATAATCATTATCTTCATTTCACAGACAAGGCAAAAGGCATGGGGCTGAAGAATTAGTCTGTCCCATATGAATACAGAAACTTAAGATGAGTTTAAAGCTGAAGAAATTAGTTGGAAATGACTGCGGCTTTCATAAGTTTTATTAGTGGTAAAAAAAAAAAAAAAAAACTAATGTGATATGCCATGAACAACATGCTGTTCTTCACACTGTCTTTAGGCAAGTTCAAGCAAAAAGTAGGTATGACTAACCTTTATCAAAAAAACCTGGCAATCACTGATGTAGTCATATTCCAACCCATCAAAGGAATAATAATGCCGGTCCCCATAGACTGTGCAAACAGCAGGACATGGATAATATGTGCAATTGAACATCCCCCGCCGACAAACACTATTAAAAAAAAACAACAAGAGTTACCTTACGGAGAAATTAGGTTCACATTAGCATTTGTATTTTATGTGTATGGGCGTTTTGCCTGTATGTATTTCTGTGCACTATGTGTGTGCCTAGTGCCTGTGAATGCCAGAAGGGAGTGTTGGATCCCTGGCACTGGGAAATCAAACCAGGTCCTCTGAAAGAGCAGCCAGTACTCTACTGAGAACCACCACTGCAGCACTGGCAATTTTCAAATAGCCTAAACATTTGTTCTCAGAAGCATTTGGAGTCAATAATCCTTATAAAAATTGCCAATTTGTTCTGATAATGCCTTTTACCTTTTACAGTGACAAGTTTGTCATGTACATTTATAGTATCGGACACCAAAACTAAGTCTGGGGCACACAGAAAATAGATAATAAAATGAAATTTTTTTATTCAAGATTCTACAATCAAAATTTTAGAATACTTGAATATATTTTAAGGAAATTTTAGTAAAAATAATTTTTTGTGACACTATGCTCACTGACTTCCAAACAGGAAAACTTCTATTGAATAAGGCCTTCTCTTTGTAACACTTAGCGTTTTCTTATAAGTTTGTGATGTTTCTCCTATTGTTGCCAAATTGTCATATTTCATGCTTCTAGGCTAACAAACATGCATTGAAAATGCCATGGTCCCCTAGTAGAAATTAGCTACTCAACTCCCAATGGCCTCCAGCTCTAAGAAGCGCAAGCTTGATTATGATTCCCTTTTGCTAATCAGACACGTCCAGTCATGCCAGCAAAACAATTGAAATGAATACATTTGCTGAGGAAAACTTCCGTGGAATAAATGACTATCCTTACCAGGTGTAACACGGTGTAGAGATGACTTCCCCCGAGACATATTCCCAGTCTTTCCAGATGCAGGGACAGCTTTCAGGAACATAGCATTTTCCTTTGTGTTCTGCCATTCTTCCAAATGAAAAGGTAACAGGATTAGAGAAACCTGCAAGTGTCAGGCAGGCTTTCGGCCTATAATTTTATCATATTCAACACTGTGTTTTGCCTTGGAAAATGAATCTGGTCTTCCCCCTTTTTCCCCACAAGGTCCTTGTGTATCACAGCATTAACTAAATGCCAAGCACATGATCAGATATGGTTTGACCTTTTGTTATGTAGCATAATGAATATAAAACCGAAGTGTGTATTTCTAACATGGTGGGTTGTTCTAGAAAAAGCACATTTGAAGAGAAAATAGGTGACCAGTCATCACTATTAGCTACTAAAAGAGGCCATGTTGTCTAACAGTTCCTGGTGAGATAGTAAATTATGGCATCAATAATGTTTTCTGCTAAAGGATTTAGAGAGCAAACAAGCTTGTTTCTCAGTGCTAAGATATAAAATCATGACAGTTTGATTTAGGTGTATTTAAATGAAAATATATCAAGTATTTCATGTTCCTTTATATTAATATGCTGTTTTGAATGTTTGCTTTGAAGCATTACCTCCTTCTTAAAAAATTATCCAAGAAAAAAACTACCTAAAGATGTCTAGTACTATAAAATGTTTAGAATATATAATTTAATACTAATATAATAATTAAAATTCATAATATTAGAAGAAATAGTATGCTACCAAAATATTCTAGTATTAAGATTAAATAAATCTGTATTGCATAGACTACATATATATTCTAATACCCTCATTGTAAATATAAATATAATTTTTCAATATTCTTAAATTTTCCCCAAAATATTACATATAAACTGAAATAGTTAACAAGTATTATATAATAAATATAATGGTAATATGTTTTAAATATTATTTAAATATATAATAAAGTCACTAAAATGTAACATTTAAGTGAACCTTGATAATTAATATCATTATTTTATGAATGAGTAATTAATTAAATAATTTTAATAAAACAATAATCAAGTGAACAAATTATATCATTACTAAAATATATAGAATACATTTTTATGAATTTTCTTAAAAATGCTATAATCCAATGTTATAAAACATAGGGCTGAGGATTTACATCCATATATATATTATATATATATTACAACAAACATATATATGTTACCTAGCATGTATGAAATCCTGGATTCCATTTTCAGAACAATTAAAAAAATTATCATCAAAGTTTTAAACCCTGAATTCCTACTCATTCCCTCATCAGAAATAACCACACATGCTTTTAGACCTCTGTCTGTGTATACAGTGTAGTGCGTCCTTATTGGTGTACACAGTCTACTAGACTTGACACTCTACTCAAGAGAACAATGACATTTGTTATCATTTAGCCGTGGAATAAACGTCTTTGTTGAGAAAGAATGGATAAAGACATGTATGTGTGTAAAGGACGCATTGTCTGGTTCAGTTTCTTTCTTAGAGATCAGCTATTCCCTGGGCTTCACACTCTCATCTCACTTTTCCAAACTTGTCATCTTCTTGACTTTAAATCTTGGTTCTTTTTGAAAAATTCTTCTCATTGTTTAAGCCTCACTTTAATTCTCTCTTTTCTGTCAGTCTTCTAGATCCCTAACTTCCTCACCACCTTCAGTACGTAACAATGTGTGTAAACTTTTCATAGAGGATTAATCGCAGTGAACTAAATATTTGATTGGATGTGGTGAAAAAGACCCCAATAACAAAAGTGAGTATCTTTGTTTACTCTTACACAGACACTACCTTAAAATATGTCACAGACTCATTTTAGCCTAAGGATAATGCACTATAGTAAATTCCGTTTTCATCTTTTGCGTGTATTTTAATGCCTCCTCCCAACCCTCTTCCCCAAAATACTGTTTCATTAACCTTAGTTGTTTCAGTCAAATGGACTGTGATCTCTGCAGACCCAGACAAAGCAATAGTCTTAACTGGTTATGCAGATGACTGATGAGTTTTTCATACCTAGTTAAAAACCGGGAGCAGGAGAAAGAAGACACAGTCATTTTGTATCTCTTTGGTTGGCAGGGAGGAGAGATGTGATAAACACTGACTGGACACCTACCATGTAACTGATGTGCTATGATGTACTCAGCCATCCATGAAACAAATACCACTGCACTCATTTTTAAAAGAAATGGAAACTGAGCAACTTGCCCCAAGGTTATTTAATAAGGATGGCCAATATCTGAAGCCCTTTATATTGACTTTTCCTCTATTTTGCATTATTTCAGTGCAGTGATTTCTAAACTAGGTACATGTAGACCTTTTATAGCCCTCACCCTATCAGGATCTCTGGGAAAATACATAATATACTAAGGTATTGTCTCAACATGAGCCAGAAAAGGTCACACTGAAGAGAAGATAACTTAATTACCATCATCGACTTTTTACTAGAAGTGTTTCTGTTCGC
>CABHPQ010172120.1:0-32627 GCA_902168405.1 Peromyscus aztecus | reverse complement strand
GTGGAACAGGTTTGGGAGTAGGAGAAAGTGCTAAGAAAGAGTAAGAACAAAAGATTTTGCTGTGATCTTGTTTGGTAAAATATCTTTTGAACAAAGAATCCCTCAAAGAAACAGGAACACAATATAATCAGCTGGAGGGCTCTGAGGATAGCATTGTGCCATATGGATCAAAAGGAAGCCTAAGTTTTTGATCCCTTTTCTCAGGTGGGCAATGGGATTTAGGGGAAAGCCTGCAGTTCTAAGATACTGGGAAGAAGCTTTGAAGACAATGAAAAATATAAGGCAGGATTTGATTAAAAATAGTTACCCAGGGACATGGTGTAATGGCATGGCACAATAGGGTGGTGCTGGATTCTGCATGCAGCCTGGGATGACGTTGCACCAACCACACCACCAGCTCTGAAATAAATCTACTGGAATGAAGCTGCTGTATAAGTCATGAAGCAGCTTCATGCTCTTGGGGGAAACAGGACTACCAGTGTGGGACTAATGACTGCAAACCTAAGAGTTAAGTCCTGAGCTGTTTGCCTCAGTATAACTGATAAATTAAAATGGGAACTATTCAAGGGTAATGGTGCAGTGTTCTGATATCATATGTTGTCAGATACCACAACATAAATAGTGCCTTGCCCCACTTTTAGGTGGAATCTAAAACACATGAAACTCATACAAATCGAGTGGAAAGCTATTTTTCCAATTTTATCAAGTACTTTCTATTTTCTCTTTGAGTTTTAGCTATAAGGAGCTAACTACTAATTGTTTCCCAGAGTGCTTCATCAACCAAAGTGATGAATGTGAGAATGATTCTCAGAAGAAGTGTGTGTAAGCCAAGATCTATTTGTTACCTTGTTAGTTAGACTGAGTTGCTGTTCCCAACTATTTGAGCAAAAAAGCTTAGAGGGAAGAAGTAATTATCTCAGTTCACAATTTCAAATGTTTCAGTGCACAGTTCTTGGCTCCATTAATTCTGGGCCCCAAGATGAGGCAGAACATGGTGGCCAGAGCATCATTAGTAGTTGCTCATGCCACGGAGTGTGTAAGGTAGAGAGATGTCTGGCACAAAACATACATCCTCATGACTTACTTCCTCAAGGTAAGCCTCACTCTCCAAAGGTTTCAGAACCTTCCAAATAGCATCTTCCAGCTCAAACCAAAAATGAACGCAGGAGCCTATGTGGGGGATTTCATATTCAAATTGTAAAAAATGCATAGGAATCCTCCAGGCAGAGACCAGGCTCAAAGCACTGCAATCAGCAAGCAGGTCCTTGAATAGAGGCATCCCAAGGAGAGCAAGATTCGTTCTTCTCAGGCTCACATGGCATCTTAAATATATCTTATGTAAGATCATCGTACGGTTGCTGAATCATGTGAAGGCAGATTTTTGGGTGGATCCTACACATATTCTTGTTCCTGGCATCCAGTACTGTACAAATGCAAAATACAGCATTTCAGTGTTTATGACCATAAGGATGAATGGATGCACTCAATTTGTTCAATTGACAGTGTATGTAGTTATCATCAAGTTAAAGACCAATACCAAGGTGATGAATATTAGCAGAGGAAGTAAGCAAATGACAAAGTTTATCAGATCAGCCAGTATCATCATGCCTAAGGTAAATAAAAGAAAGATATAAATCTTGAGGCTTGCAGATCCATGTAAGGGTTGAAGTAAAGATGAAGGAAATGTGTTGTAGGAAACAGAATCCATGAATAATAAATAGCACCAGCTTTAGATTATTGGTATACAGTATGGAACAACCAGAGAAGACTGGTGTTTAGAATAGGATTGGCTAATGGTGGCTCAAGAATCCAAACTAACCAATTTCTTATTTGGTAAACAAAATTCCCTTGGGAGACAGCTAGACTCCTGCATTTGTCTGTTATTTCCTAGTACTATTTTGATGCTACAATGACAGAGGTGACTCAATCTATAGAACCCATCTGGCCTTTCTGGAGTTTTCAAAAAATGTTTTCTTTTTTATACATTTATTTATTTATTACACATACAGTATTCTGCCTGCATGTATGCCTGCAGGCCAGAAGAGGGCCCCGGATCTCATTACAAGTGGTTGTGAGCCACCATGTGGTTGCTGGGAATTGAACTCAGGACCTCTGGAAGAACAGCCAGTGCTCTTAACCATTGAGCCATCTCTCCAGCCCCCCAAAAATGTTTTCTGACCCTTTGTTAGTCTATGCCCTCAGAACCTAGACCCTTAGCTATTTGCACTTTGTCGGTCACTATTACTGACATTATTGGGCTCTTCTAAGTATTAGTCACTATCTGGCATCCTTTATATGTGTTAGACCATTTAAATCACATAGAAGTTCTGTGTAGTAGTTGTCAATATATCTCCATATTATGGAAAACAGACTCTTCAAGCAGTGGATGCAAAGGATTTGCCCAGGATAACACAGCTGGTAAGCTCTATCCTTCAACCACATTACTGTCTGACTCTAAGAAGTAACATCTCCTTGCTCACAGGAATGGGTTTAACAGTTTTGCAGGGGTTTTTAGAAGGAAGACCTCATATTTTTGTTGCTTTCAACACAAACTGAGGTTGAGAGTGCTGGGAAGTTCTTATTGCTTTTTCAGAAAGCTAGTCTGAAAATTCTTGGAAAGACTAGGCATACAGAATTTGGTGACCATTGCACCTAAGATTTCATTTATTTTGTTTCTATTCAATATATGGATTTTTAAGTACTATTTTTTCCATCCTATCCTAGTTATAAGGTGTGAGTTATGGTCTGGTGTATTCAATTTAGTTTTTCCAATTGAATGCATATTAGCTGAGATTCCTGATAACAAGTCTAGAAGTAACTTTGGTTGTTAGTCTTCAAGAATTTTCAAAGTTTCTCTTTGGATAATTGGAACCTATCTACAGAAAAATCTAAGAATCTTGGAGTGGTCATAATAATATTTGATCAAGATTATATTAATAGCATCTGTTATGTGGGTCTTTGGACTTGAAAAGTGTTAAGTCATGTGGATTGTCTTCCTCAAGGACAAAATAAAGGAGAGATAGATTATACCTCAAGGAGGCTTCAGCCATCACTTCTCCCTGTCTTGCTCAAACAGGACAATGAGGTTTATGATGGATAGCTGTCAGGCTGTGATCGTCTCTTTCTTTATTGGAAGCAGAAGAAGGCCAAGTTGACACTGATGGATGTGTGTTGTGACACAAATTGGCATGCTGTAATAGCCCTCACTGATGTGGCTGGAGTATGGCCTTACACAGTCTTCTCTGAAACACGGATAATTCATTTCTACCGGGGGATGTTTTCTTCCTCTTGATGCCTGTCTTATTATGTAAGCCATTCTAGCTGTATCAATGAGTCCCTGTTCTTTTCTGGAGATGGCAGTGAGAAGGAGACAAGCAATCTGTTTTTGATGGTTTGGAGACTTACTTGCCTGGAGGAAAGAAGTTTAATATGGATGATGTCTCCCAGACCCGGAGTCCAGGACCTCAGCTTAGAATGGCTAGTCTGCTTTGCGGTGCAAAGGGCCATTTTCTCCATAAAACTGGAATGACAAGTGGTGAAGTGCTACATTCCCAGACATCATTACCTATCTGAGTATATTCACCTGCCTTCCGCAGCTATGATGAAATACTTTAGTATGAGTGCTTTATAAAGAAAAGAGGCTTATTTACTTTACAGTTTTGGAGGCTGAAAGTCTAAGATGCCACAGCCTCACTGATTCTAGCTCTAGTGAGAGCCTCTTGGTGGCACCACAATGGCAATAGCATGTGCAGAATAGATCATTTACTGGAACAGAAGCCAGAGCACAGACAAGGCATAGTTGTGTTCTTTTATAGCAACTAACAGGGATCCCATAAGAATTTAATCTTTTCTGGATGTCAAGGTCCCCAGTGACCTAGCTGCCTCCCTCTGGTCTCATCTTAATGGCTCTACCATATATAACACTGCCCCACTGGGGACCAGACACCCAATGCATGTACCCTTGGCAGACGTGCCCCAATCATGTCCAAGTCAAAGCATTGAGGCATCTTTGAAATGGCACCAAATCCACTCTCCATCACTGTCCCTCTGGGTCTTGGGGCTCACAGCCTATCACTAATGTTCAAGTCTCTGCCTACGCATAGCCAATGTGACTTTATCATCACGTCAAGAACAAGCACCTGTTGGGCTAATGATGTGTGCGTCACCTGTGCAATTCAGAGAAGTTGGAAACTATTTATATTCCAGAAAGATGTTTCAAACCTTTGCTGGGAGTATCCTATGCGTTTCAGAGGTTCTGTGTGCCCCCAGAATGGCACCACAGCAGCACCATCTGCCTTCTGTTTATGCTATTGCATTTGTCAGGTTACTTTTTATTGTTGTGTGTATTAAACTGTGACAGTGAACAGATCTACTAAAAATAGAATTACAGCGTTATTTTAATTACAGCCATTTCAATTGCTCATCAATGTAACAATGAAAAATGGAAGGATTACCACAAGGTTGCTGAGTTGTCATTTCTTTTAATAGCTTTCTCTGAGTGTAGCCTGTACCACCGGCTAATTATGAACACTTCTTCCAGGTGGGATGCATGCCGTTATTTCTAATGACTAAGTACTGAATAAGGGTGGCAGGTTGAAAACCTAAGAACCTTAGTCTTAACTTAAGAATTCTACCTCATCTACTCTCTTTCCACCACTGAACTGCTTTAGAGGTTTTTTTCTTTCTTTCTTCCTGCTATTACTTTGTTTCTTGTTATGGTGGGGAAGGGACCAGACATACTGAAGGAAGTATGCAAATTGTTTTTACCCAAGAGTCACAGTCAAGTTAAGAACAAAATGGAATCCTTAGAAATGCTGTACAGAAAGTGGGTTGTGCTTGGGAGAGGGAGAGTAATATGTTCTTAGAACTTTTCCCAGTCTGCAGTTATTACAAGTATGGAAAGCATATGATTCCTAGAAAGATCTTCAAATCCTCCTACTTTTAAAATTATTATTATTAATTAAATTTATTCATTTATTTTATATCCCAACCATAGTTTGCCCTACCTCCTCTCCTCCCATTCCTTTCCCCTACCTTACCCCCACTCCCCTCAATCCACTCCTCCTCTGTTTCTGTTCAGAAAGGGGCAGACCTCCCATGGGTGTCAACAAAGCATGGCATATCAAGTTGATATAAGCTCCTCCCCGTGTTAAGGCTGGTTAAGACAATCCAGTATGAGGAATAGGTTTTTGAAAGCCAGCCAAAGCATTAAGAACAGGCTCTGCCCCCACCACTAGGAGTCCCATAAGTTGATCAAGCTATACAACTGTCACACATATGTAGAGGGCCTAGGTTGGTCCCATGCAGGCTCCCTAGCTGTCGGCCCAACATCTGTGATCTCCTATGAGCTTAGATTAGTTGTTTCTGTGGGTTCCCTTGTGATGACTTTGACAGCCCTCCCCCTCTGCCCCCGGCTTGTACAATCTTTCCTCCCTCTCTTCAACAGAATTCCCCAAGCTCAGCCCAGTGTTTGGCTGTGGATCTCTGCATCTGTTCCTATCAGTCACTGGATGAAGGCTCTCTGATGACAATTAGGGTAGTTACCAGTCTGATTACAGGAGATGACCAGTTCAGGCTACCTATTCACTGTTGCTAGGAGTCTTAGCTGATATCATCCTTGTAGATTTTTGGGAGTTTCCTCTGCACCTGACCCCAAAATGCTCCCCCATTAAGATGTCTCTTTCATTACTCTCCCCCTCCATTCACCCCCTAACCCAATCATGTTCCCATCCCTGTCGGCTCCCAGTCTACCCAAGAGATCTCTTCTATTTCCCCTTCCCAGAGAAATCCACATGTCCCCATCCCTCTTTGGGCCCTCCTTCTTACCTATTCTCTTTGGGGCTATGGATTGTAGCATGGTTATCCTTTACTTTACAGCTAATATCCACTTATTAGTGAGTACATACTATGTTTGTCTTTCTGGGTCTGGGTTACCTCACTCAGTGATTACACTCACTAGATTTTTTTCTAGTTCCATCCACTTGCCTTCAATTTTTCTGATGTCATTGTTTTTAACAGCTGAGTAATACTCCATTGTGTAAATGTACCACATTTTCTTTATCCATTCTTTGGTTGAAGGGCATCTAGGTTGTTTCCAGGTTCTATCTATTATGAATGATGCTGCTATGAACATAGTTGAGCAAGTGTCCTTGTGGAATGATTGAGCATCCTTTGGGAATATGTCCAAGAGTAGTATAGTTGGGAAGAAACTAGACATCAAAAAACCAAATAACCCAATTAAAAATGGGACACAGATTTAAACAGAGAATTCTCAATAGCAGAATCTCAAATGGCTGAGAGACACTTAAAGAATTGTTCAACATCCTTAGCCATCAGGGAAATGTAAATCAAAATGATTCTGAGATTCCATCTTATACTTGTCAGAATGGCTAAGATCAAAAACACAAATGACAATTTATGCTGGAGAGGATGTGGAGCAAGGGGAACACTCCTCCACTGCTGGGGGGAGTTCAAACTTGTACAACCACTTTAGAAATCAATATGAAGGTTTCTCAGAATATTCACAACCAAATCCTCCTATTAATCCATTGACTGTATCAGGGCCATGGACTACAAGGAAAAGATTGAGTTCATATCATCTTGCTTATGAATATAATCATGAATATGTGCTAGAAGTCTTCCATTGTTAAACTGTTTTCCATAACTATTGAGTAATGTTTAGAATGTAATTAACTTTATAACTATAACTAAAAATTGGATATATAATACAGATATATAATACAAGCCATGTTATGGAGCCTTTACCAACATATAGCACATGGTATTTTCAGAATAAAGACAAATATTTACCCTTAGTAAGTTTCTTCAAGTTAAGAAGTTGTTTAAATATCCTGATATGGTTTGGCAATAGAAAAAACTGATCTGTTTTGATTAAATTTATTCACCCCATACTTGGGTCCATTTGTTAATGCTATCAAATAATCAACTAGTCAATCTGTTAGGAACAATCAACCCTCTAAAGTCTATAAAATAATAGTTGATGAGAAAATCTAGGTCATGTTGGGACTGTCATTCTTAGGATGTATGGAACTTTCTTTAATAAAAAGAATATTGTACAGGCTTATGCATAAAATGATTATTTGTCTGAAACGAGAAATCAAAAGTTATGCAATTAAATAAGTAAGCAGATATAAAATCATCATAAACCTTGAAAATAACAATGTTTTTATTAATTAGTTTCTTGATGTACTTCTATAATTACTGCATTTTAGTTACATTCTCTTTGTTATTCAAATGAAAAATATTTTAATTATAATTTTCTATAATGATAATAGACAGATAATATTTTCTCTATCCTGGTTGATTCAAAGTTTATTTGATCATTTGGAAACATTTATTTGAGCTTATCTATCCCTCCATTTGTAATGTCATGAAAATTTTTAGAATTTTTGCTAAAATAGAAAATATTGAACTTTGCTTTATATGTAAAATTAGAAAGTCTTTAAGAAATTTTTTTAGTGTATTTTGATTATATTCTTTCTCCCTCCTTCAGTTTTCCCTAGATCCATCTTCTTTATCCTTCCCATCAACATTGTGTCCTATTTCCTCCCATCAAGGCCAATTTATGCTACCCAAATCTTTTGCATGTGTGCTCTTCCACTGGAACATTTTCAACTGGTCAGGAGCTAATGTTTTTAGAGGAAACCAAGCCTTTCTATAGATTGCCAACAGCTCCTTGGCTAAGGGTGGGATTTCCTGCTGTACTCCCCTCTCCATGGTCTTGTTAGGTTCCCACAGGTCTTTGGCATGGTGTTACAACTCCTGCAAGTTCCTATGTGCACCTGCCCTGGTATATCCAGAAGACACTGTTTCCTGGCAGTCATCCATTTCCTCTGGCTCTTTAATTCTGTCTTCCTCCTTTTTTGCCATGATCCCTGAGCCTCTGGAGGAGTAAGTCAGTATATGTGTTCTACCTAGGGCTGGCCATCCTGTAGTCTCTTCCTCTCTGCACCTGGGCCAGTAGTGAGTCTCTCTTGATACATTGATTGTCATCTACTTCAAACAGAAGTTTCTCTGATGCAGGATGAGAGATTCCTTATTTATCAAGTGTTCTTGGCTAGCATCTATTCTGAATATTGATTAGATAACACTCACTGAAGTCTGATGGGATCTGGATAAATATCCCCATGGTAGAGTGCTATTCTAGCAACTATGAAGTGCTTGGTTTAATACTCAGTACCCCAAACCAAACTAAACAGACAGCAACACAATCTCAACCAACCACACAAACAGCCAACCAAGTAACCAAACAATCAAACTTTTACATATGATGGACATTGACATATGAATTATGTTTTTCTTTGCTAGACTTCTTATTCACTTTGATTTTTAAATTTATTATTTGGCAAAGTAATGGTATAATATCTCTTCTTTTTCATGCTGATGATACTCATCCTCAAGTTTCAGCTTCCACTGTAATATATGAATTTTGGTGATATCATTTTCAGGTCTTCTTTTTTTTCATTTTTTATTATCAAGTTTATTTTTTATTTTTTTAAGTTTATTTATTTATTTTTTTCCACAAAACAATTGCATTTTTAACATAGAACAATACATGAATCACCAGCATATATGCATACACAAAACTGCATCTTGAGTCAAGGTAGAAACAATAAATTTCTTTATTTAAACAGTTCCATTTTTAACCCAGTTCCAGCATACAGTCCCTAGGTCATTACTATAAACTCGAAATTGTCCCATTGCAATGAAATCTCTATTGTGCATTTCATTTCTTAAGTCTCAAAATTCAAATGATAAATTCTGGTACTAGCCTTCCAAATATGATAAATCCATAACAAAAATCTTTTTGTAGTTTTCTCATTAAGTTCAAGAAGTTCAAAAAAAGGCAAATTCTGGTATCAGGCTTTCACTTCCAAATATGAAGAGACATTTTACAACCAAAACTTTTTGCAGTTAATAATTTTAGTTCAAACAAGCATCTCTGCAATTTTTGTTCTCACAGACAGAGACCTTTCTAGGTACAGTAATATTCTAAACTGCACTATTATTGACGTTAGCTCAGGTTTTTCTGTATTGCATTGATTTTCCACAGATCTCAGCTGTGGATGCCTTGTGCTGGTTCTGGCTTCTGGAGCTTTTGAAACCATTCAGACTGCCTATTTTGCAGTCTACTATGACACTAACCTTCTGTGTCTCGGGTTCTTTCACCATATACATTAAGTATAAACTCACACTCAACATTTACACATTTTTACAAACTCACATATAACATATTAACATCTACTTATTTATACTCTTTAAGGAAACTATAGAACTACTTTAGCAGATATATTTCTTATTACTTCTTATATACTTCTTATATTCATTCCATCTTCTTAATTCTTATTTAAACTTACATTTACAACTAGTATTTTTACTTCTTACAAGCTTATTACTATATGTTTTAGGACTACCTTAGATTCTTCTTGCAAGCTTATATTTTTAAAGGAACTCTATGGATCTATTTTACAAACTTATATAGGGCTACCATTAGCATATATTTAACTTAGTAAACACCTAAAGATTTCTTAACACAGATCTAACAAGACAGAATTTTTACAAACTCACATATCTTATTTTCATCTTTTTTCTACTTCTTACTCTTTTTTTTTTTTTTTGGTTTTTCAAGACAGGGTTTCTCTGTGTAGCTTTGTGCCTTTCCTGGAACCCACTCTGTAGCCCAGGCTGGCCTCGAACTCACAGAGATCCGCCTGCCTCTGCCTCCCAAGTGCTGGGATTAAAGGCGTGCGCCACCACCGCCCGGCTCTACTTCTTACTCTTAATTATTATCGCTATCTCTATATATCTTTTCAGGTCTTCTTTTGGCAATCATATTGTTGAGATTTCACGAGTACGGCTTCCCTGTCATATATAGAAGACACCACCTCACAGCAGGCATCCTGGGGCTTTAGTTCTTCCAATCTTCCTTCCTATCTTTTATGATGTTCCCTGAACCCAAGGTGTAGGGGTTCTGTTGTAGCTGTATCAACTGGATCTGAGCACCCCACCATCAGTTGTGGTTTCCTGTAATGGACTTTTGTAGCTAGAAGTTTTCCCATGTCCTGCCTGGTATGCAGTCACTCAGACCCAAGTAAACACACAGAGGCTTATATTAATTAAAATTGCTTGGCCATTAGTTCAGGCTTACTACTGACTAGCTTTTACACTTAAACTAACTCATTTCTGTTAATCTATATGTCACCATGTGTTCTGTGGCTTTACCTGTGTGCCATTACATGTTGCTCCCTGGACGGCAGGCTGGCATCTCCTGACTCAGCCTTCCTCTTCCCAGAATTCTCCTTGTCTGCTTATTCCACCTGTATTTCCTGCCTGGCTACTGGCCAATCAATGTTTTATTCAACCAGTGTACAAAAGCATTATTCCACAGCAGCCTTTGTCTGCTGTAAAAACATTTATTGATGAGAGGTGAGAACTACACTTATTTATGGGTATAAGGATGAATATTTATAATGTGGTAAGGAATAATATTGGCTTAGAGAAGTAGGAGTACTAGGCTTTCCTGCTTTTGAGAGAGAAAGATTCAATCTTTTCCAGTAATGGGCCTCCTGATTTATTACCCAATCACAAATGATTAGTCCTAAACACATATACATATGAATATCAACAGGTGAACTCAGCATATATGATATTGTTTATCATACATGTAAAACATATATATATATAAAACAATCATATAAAAATATGATATATATATCATATATATAAAACAATAATGAAGAATAAGAATAAAAGAATAAAGAATAAAAGAATTCTGGTGGTATAAAATATGAAATTTTGGTCAATATATTTTTGTTGTTTGTTTTTGAGGCACAGACTCAGTACAAAGCCCCAGTTAGGCTTGAACTCACTCTGTGGACTACTCTGACTTCAAATGCACTGAAACTCATCTACTCTGCCTTCAAAGTGCTGGCATTGAAGATATGCACCACCATGTGCTGTGGATATCTGTATGCTGTGAATGTGTTGCTCTGATTGGTTAATAAAAAAAAGTGCTGATTGGTCAGTAGCCAGGCAAAAAGTACAGGTGGGACAAAGAGAGAGAAGAATTCTGGGAACAGGAAGGCTGAGTCAGGAGACACTGCCAGCCACTGCCGCTGTGAACAGCGAGATATAAAAGTACTGGTAAGTCACAAGCCGCGTGGCAACTTATGATTGATAGACATGGGTTAATTTAAGATGTAAGAGCTAGTCAGTAATAAGCTTGAGCAAATGGTCATACAGTTTGTAAATAATATAAGTTTCTGTGTATTTACTTGGTTCCAAGCAGCTGCGGGACTGGCCAGTGAGAGAGATTTGTCCTGACCACCTGCAGACTAGGATACAGGAAAACTTTAGCTACAACCATGCCCAGCTCTGCCAATCTTACATTTCTATTTGCAGTTTATATCCTTATTGCCACATTTCAATTTTAGAACTATCATTAATTCTGTAAAATATAAAATGAACCTGAGATTAAAGCATAAACAGGAGCAGCACAATGAATTTTAAATTGCTGCTGTGTTTTATTTAGCTGAAAGCATTTGTAGTCAAATTAATCCTATGCTTCAGTTACTTATTAATGGATATTTACACTCCTCTCTGCATTATATTTTGCTGGTACCATACTGTGAGCTATTCCATCCACAACCACTAATCTTTATATTTAAACAATCTCTATCAAATATTCTAAAATACAATCTAATATTTCAGGATGCGTGAACCATGTGATATCTATCGGCTTGTGATCTGTGATAAATTCCATATGAAGGATTCTCATGAAGGGGGCATGATGCATTTGCATAATTAAGCACATCCTTGAGACAAGCAAGTTTCAGCTTTGATCATGCTTGTATGTGAACAGAATCACAGTGAAGAATATTGCACAGTTGGCTTTAGGCTTCCTATATTTTGACCCTTGTTTCTGCTTTCAAGCCCACAGAATTCTAGTGCCGGAGGAACTTAAAACCTCTGAATGTCATGGTGTACCTCTTGGCTATGCAGCTTAGAGGATGATGCCAGACAAGCTGGAACAGTGAGTTGTGGGAGGATTTCTGGAAATCGTTTCTACTCTGGAATGGCAGGTCATAACTTTGCAGAAATGACTGGAAGTTGCAGAAACATATCCTGTTAAACCCCATCTCAGTGTACATATAGTTGTTTCCCAGCTATAAACTACAATGATCATGACTACACCACTGTTACTCCAAATGGGAGAATATTGTGATAGAAAAGAAATCAGAGTAAAAAGGAACAGAAATTAAAATCACTGGCATCAGATTCTTACAAAATTATGTACTATGACAAGAAGCCAGGTCGCCTCAGCAACAATACAAGTCCTGTGAGCTCAGAGTACAACTTTTTCTGGGGATCTCTCTCTCTCTCTCTCTCTCTCTCTCTCTCTCTCTCTCTCTCTCCTTTTCTTCCTCCCTCCATCCATCCCTCTCCTCTTCCCCTCTGCCTCTCTCTCTCTCCGTCGTGTTCTTTCTCTCTTTTCCCTGTTAAGTTTACATGTGTAGGGCATGACATCATCCTCTAAGTGTGATAAACAGCAGCAAGTCTTATCTTGAGGAAGGAAGGCCATGCACCAGTGAACAATGCTCCATAGATGGCACACATGACCCGCTGCTTCATGTGTGTTTACAGACCAGCAACTTCTCATTTGCTAAGTGACTCTCAGTTGTGCTTCTCAGCTCTGTCTAGCATTTTCTAAACAGAAATGGAAATGAGGTCTATTGCTTCCATTGGAAGGAGCAGATTAAGCACCATCAGGCAAATGGGGCTTCCAAGTTTATATGCTGTGTCATGACACCAACATGGGGCAAATGCTTAAGTAGTTTTATTTAACCACAGAATTACAAGAACCTTGAAATGCTGATATAAACATCAAATGCTCTTGACATTTCCTAAATTTTCTTCATTGTTAGAAAAAACTGAACCTAGAGACTATCCTGTGTGGCTGACCTTAAAGAGAAACTGAATGCTGTATTTCCAGTAGCCAAGACCAGGTACAAAGTCTACACTGGCATTCCTCCATGAGTGAGCAGCCATGAGAAAATCAGTGCTTATGTTCAGTGATAACAGAGCCTTTGATCAGAACCTGTTCCTGGAAAAAACATGAGTCACTCAGGAGTGGGTGATTATTACATTTATACAGATCTTAAGATAGGTGGCATTCAAAGCAAGGCTTAAACAAATTTTAACAATTCAACATACAAAATGATCATCCTTTGAATAACCTCAATTATAGAGTAAAAAGTGTCCCTTGTGGACACTTGTTCCTACTATGACCAGGATGTCTTAAGTGTACCTGAACCCACATGTAAGGTGAACTGTGTCTATTTGATTGTTTTGGGGTCTCATCATATAGCCAGGCTAGCCTTGAATTTGTGATCTTTGTATCTCTTTCTTTTAAGCAGTAGGATTACCAGGATGTGCCACAATGTGTGACTGTAAAAGTGACTTAAAAATGGAAGGGGGGGCTGAATTGTAAGAGTTGAAGGCCATGGGCTTGGGAGTGGAAGGAAAGACACAAAATGAAGACAGACAGAGGGTATACATTGCTGATCAGGGCCATGCTGAAGGCACAGGTTGCTGCAGGCAGCTGTGTGGTTGAACTATCTGCTGTGTGATCAGGACTCCAAATTAATTCTCCTGAATGTCACTGCCCCACCTCGATGCTGTCAAAATAGTAGGCTGAGGAGAAAGCGTAGTTTGTAAAGCCAAGATCAATCCCGAGAAGCCAGGTTAAAAACCAAGCGTGGCATGGTGGTGTGTGCTTGTGTTTCTAGCTCTGGGGGAGGCAAAGATTGATTCTTGGGACTCACTAGTTAGACAGCTTAGTTTCAGTCCAGCAAAAGACTTTGTCTCAAGAAAAAGAAAGGTGGATGGCATGTGACAAATGACATCTGAGGTTGTGCTCTGGCCTCCATACATGGGCACTTAGAGTGCACATGCACTCTCCCTCCCATTTCTGAAAAAAGCAAATCCCGCTGTGTGGAGTGAAATGAGAGAAGAAAGCTGTTGATGGAAGAAAGATGAACATGTTGAAAAGACTTTATGGTATGCCCTGTGAAAAACTGTAAAGGGCAGTCTTTTTTTTTCTAGTTATAATTAAGAAGAATAAGTAGAATGGCAATTCCATGAATAAAGTTATAAGAAAAAATTATGGTCAAGAAGTCATGAGTTCAAACCTCATCCTGCCAAGTTCTGCCCTGTTAATTCACATGCACAAATAATGCGATTGTTTACTAATGTTATACCTCATTGAGTGGTTGTGACAATTAGACATTTCATTATTTGATGTTGAATCAAAGCCAACACATGTTACTTTTATCACTGGTCATTAACACAAATTAAGATTAAGTTTAGGAATGTTAGAGGCTAGAGAAAAATGACGCTCAATCCTTTATCATCTCCATGATTATAATATGGGCAGATTAGTTGTTTACCACTAATTTGAGCACCTATGACATCTAGCTAAGGCACTTCAAAGCATGATAGCCTTGAAGACTGTAACAGTGATTCTCTTCAGTATCATTATTATCTGATGGTGTAGAACCTGGGTCATAGCAGTGAACACAGCAGACATCAACCTTGCAGTTTTCTAGTGTATATTCAACTAACAGGAGGAAAATAACAAATACATAAATTAGCATGTAGTGACATGTGTAGTGACAAAAATAACCAAGGTAATAGTTGAGAGGGACAGCAGGTATGCATCCAAACTCTTTGTTATGCATGGGTATTCTACTGTTGCAAGATATTTTGTTTTTATTTTGTTTTGGTTTTTTTGCCTGTCTGATACAAGGTCACTCTGGTCACTTCCAGGCTATGTAAGCACTGGCTTTGCTTGTGTGTGAGCAGAGCCACACTTAAAGTATAAACTCCTGTCCAGACTAACTTGCCAAGCTCTCTCCAGGAAGACTAGGTTAAGAAGCAGCAAAGTGATGGGGAGGAAAGAGAGAGCCCATATTCAAGGAAAGGTGACACTGGGCTCCAGGCTTAGCATGAGTCTCAGGTTTCAGAAACTTGTGGATAGGCAAGGGAGTATTAGGACACAGGGTTAAAAGACTAAAGTGTGTTTCCCCCCCCATTTTCTTCATCCAACCGTGGGTCCACATTGGAATGAGAGCACCTAGAACAGCCTTGCCTTCTGCAGAAGGGTCATCTTTGGGACAGTTAACTAGGGATTGGGTTCCAGAGGGTAGTCTCCTGAAGGCTGCAGGGTTCTGAGTTTCAGATTCCTTACAGTACAGACATGTTAGCAAGCACATGGTGGTTCAAGAGATAGGGGCCCCACAGTTCTCATTCTTTGCCCTGTCAGTGTGGTCATTGGGTTGACAGTCAACAAGAGGGCAATGTCCAAGGGGAGCTAGCTTAAGAGCCTGTTGACTTTGTGACACCACCATCAAAGTCCTAACTGTGAACAACATAATAGGAGTCATCATGAAAATATTGTTAGAAAAAAAGTGCTTCAAATCAAGTCAAACTGAAAGACCTGAGATATCAATTCTTTCAGTGTGAAACTGTCCTGGAAATACATAAAAAACAACTATATGCACCAAAATGTGAGACCTTGTTGTGTACATCAGCTTTACCTCAGCGTGAGACTGAACTTTTATTCATATGCTGTTGTGTGTGAATTCAGGCTCCTTCCATGTAAACCTACTCTATGGACACTTTGCTATGGAGACAGATACAAGGCTACTGACTCTAAGGGTTAATGAGGCAACAATACCACAATGCCTGAAAGCCCTGGGGATTGGCCTATAGATGTCTCCTGACTCAAACTGGTAACATTTAGGTAAAAATAAAAGATGTCTAAATGTGGAAATATTATATGAATAGAAGTTGGAAAAACATTTCTAATGCCATCCTTTTGTTACCCCTTTCCATTCTTAGTTTCTTCTTGCTAGGATCTCTCTGTCAGGGTCAGTCTGCCACTGTGGTCTTCGCCCATACAGAAAGATGTTTATCCTCAGATGTCTGCTCTTACTTCTGCTAAACAATTAGCAACATCAAACTCTGTAATAGATAAGGCACAGAACATTCTGTAGGACCTACTCTTTACTTGATGTCTTCACACACTATGTTTACTGCTTAATGTCTCTGACATAGAAGTACAGCAAACTACATAAATCATACTTGTCAACTGGGAGAAAGGAAAAGTATTTGAGGACAGAGGCAGGCCATTGGGTCTGCTGTCAGTTATTCTGTTAAGTTTACAGCTGACATTGGTTTGTAAGTGGTGTCATAATTTTATATAGCACTAAAAAAAATGGTCATCAGTTAAACCATGATCTTAAAATTTTATCTTACAATTATCAAGACACCATTTCACACTGCTTTTCTCTTGTCCTTTGCTTCTTTGGGCCTGTGTAATCAAGGAAATATAAGTGAGATGAATTGATTGTTTTCAGTGAAGGACATGGAATTATAGACATTAGTCCTTGTAGACTGTTTTCTCCCATTACTATGTTTTCATTGGTTTGACTTGCATCTCTGATATTGTGCATATACAATCCCACTTTAGTGATGAGTAGCAGTGCTGTCTTTAAGAGGCAGTGATGAGGTTCATCCTTCATTGTACCAACAATGTAAATCCCTCAAGTAGAGTGACAAGCACGTGAAGATCTAAGACTCAGTTTGTACACACACAGATATTACAATTTCATCACACCTGCTACCCAGGTGACAGTTATCTGTGAGATGCCCTTTGTTAGAAAATGCTGTTCACTTTCAGAGACATTTAGTGTGTGAAGGGAAAATAAGCATCCATCTTTTGATAAAACAGAGTAATCACAGTGAGAAATACCTGTACTGTTTTCTAGGTCCAGAGGATGAAGGAAGAGAAGTGATTGGAGCACGTTAGATTTCAGACTCATGATGCATGTCTCTTTGATTCCAACTGAACTCTGACATATTGGAAATAGGAGCTGTTTTAGGGGATGAGAGAATAAGTTCAGCTGATTTTCTTTCTCTGAAGGAGAGACTGGATTTTATAACATTGCTGTTGATTTGCAATGGAAGCATAAGTGAATTTCAATGCAGGAAAAAAATCACCAATCACCTCAGAATCCTAATAATTTTTTTTTGCATATCACATGTCACTGTTTGTCTATAGATACATTTTTAATCTTTTAATGGCTGTAACCATTATGGAGAAACAGCGTTTTTATTCATTTCCACTAGATAGTATATGAAAAGAGTATAATTATAATTTTATGGCTACGTAAAATTCCACTAGACTATCCCCAATCATTTATTTAAACATTCCTTATTATACACTTAGGTGACTTCAGGTCCTTTGCTTCCTTGGACAGAACCACAAATAACACCATTGTGCACTTATTTGTTTTCTTCTGTTGAGTTATTTCTCTAGGACACATTCCCAGGAGTCGAATTTGGGGGTTGAAGAAAATGATACATTTTTATGGCTGCTGCCATAAAAACAGGCTTTAATAAAATTTCAGTGGCAATTTCTCCTTGAGGATCCTAAAAAGGACAAGGGACTGTTTAGCTGCCTTTCAGAGTATGCCTACTCCATTTTCTGAGCTATGGATGTCATCAGAGGCATGGATGGTGTGAGGACAGAGGGGATGACGAATGAGACACAGCAGTGCTCAGTGTCTACAGAGCTCCCCAGGTCTCTTGCAGCCCAGATTCTGCAGTTCAATTACGGACTCTGCATTTCTAGCTTTCTTAGTTCTCTGAGATAGGCTATGCTGCAGTGGGTGGCCATTCAAGGGATGGCAGACATTACTAGGCAGGACATGGAGTAAGACTCCCTTGAATCTTTCAGAATTGGATAGACAAAGGTAAGACTTAGATAAAGGATGGATTGGTGACAGTGCCTGTTGTTTTTTGTTTGGTACAGTGGCTATGCCTTAATCTACTGCTATTTCAGCCAGCAATTGTGACTCTTTAGTTACCGGCCTGCTTCTCTGGCAGCAACCCAGCCACTCAGGCTGCAGCCCAGCTGGAATTCTATTCCCACAGGTACTGGCTCTGTTGCTGCTGCTAAAGGTAGCTTTAACTAAATCTTTATAGTTCTATTTATAAATAAGACTTGAGATTCAAAGGCTGGGGTGAAAACCTGCTAGCTCAGAGTGGTTATGTAGAAAATAGCTAACCTTCTCTCCTTGCTGTCGTCTTCCAAACACTTGTCCTTCCACTCTGTCAAAGCAGAAAAAGCTGAACCACTCAAAATCCCTCCCTACTACTTCTAGTGCATCTCTTTATCTCTTCCAGATGCCCTCTGATGCTCTATGATTACTTTCTGCAACTAGTTGCTAACTCAGCCTCCTAACCCAAGGTTAATTTTATTTAATTAACACAAATGCTAACTCAGGGTTCACAGTATGATTGAATATCCCCCAACAAGTGCCATCTGTCTAGCTGTTCTGTGGAATTTCCCCAGTTCAAAAAGTAAGAATGGTGGTGTTTATTCTGTTGGGTTGAGGATAATACATAGAGTCATAGACTTTGAAAACAACATCTCTGAAAAACAGCAGTTACATCTACCAAACACAGGCTATGACTCAAAGTCAGGAGCACATAAAGATGACATGCAGAGAATGGAACTAAATTTAGGAGGGGAATGTGACTCAATGGGATGTATGCCATTGGGAAATTTTTTAAAGAAGGTTTTTGGTCATATCTTGGTTTCTAATGTATATTTTTCACTGCAGTGAGAAAGTTGGCAACTGAAAAAAGAGGTTTGTCTCTTATTGTACTGAAGAAAAAAAAATGAACCAGGCACCAGCATCTGCACAATCTTTATGTGGGTTGTGCTCATCATTTAGGAAGGTGGCACTGTTGACTTACCCTCAGTAGAATCCACGCTTTGAAATTTTGCTTTTTAATTAATCAGTTTCATTCATGCCACAGATTTGCTCTCCATTGCAAAGGATTTGAAGCATGTGATTTGAGAGAAAGCACTAGGGTGAGACATACCATCTGTGACCACGGCAAAGAAAAACAAAGATTTATTTCTAGTAGATATCACCATGGTTATTAGAACACAGAAATTGCTATCTGCTAACCTGTGTTAGAATCATCTTAACACTGAATCTCAAAGGAAGTCTTGGGACACAGTGGTGCTATGGTATCAGAAAGATTCTAGCTCAGATTTTCAATTGTTTTGTTCTCACATCTTTTACAATAGAAGCTGGTAAAACATAAATCTGGGTCTTTCTAGTATTGACTAAAGAATTGCATGCCTAGAACCAAGGAAAAAATATATGTGGCATATACATACACACACACACACACACATACACACACACACTGTGTGTGTGTGTATGTGTGTGTGTGTGTGTGTGTGTGTGTGTGTGTGTGTGCCAATAACAGAAGAACAGCACAAATGTGTGAAGAGGGTTCATATAGCATGCTGGTTCATGTTATAGGATGTTTGAATAGTTTGTGTCACAACAGGATTGAGGGGTTTGAATAATTTAAGTACATTTTTATTTTAAACTATATTTCATGCTTTTGTAAATTAGGGTGTATCTTTTTTTCACACAGACTTTAGCCACATGACGGGAAATATGGGCTGTGGGAACCCAAATTAACTAGTATTTATGACTTACCAGAAAAAAGACAGATCCAGGCTCATGGTACCAGATTTCAAGATAGCTTTAGCTGGCCTTGTTGGTATCATTTGCCCATCTCTGATAACAAACAAATGAACAAACAAAAGAACACCTCCCCAAGCTTGGTTGTACTTAGGAAAATAAGGTCGTCTGACTGCTGAATCTGGTAACAGTGCGTCCCTTGGAAATGTGGAACTAGGCTTCAAGATAGGTTATTCCCTAGAGAAAGGTGTGGTTGAGATAGTGTGTGATATAAGGACGTGCCTAACAAAATAGGCTGAATGACTTCTGGACAAATTCCACAAACCTTTGGTCATTATGAAGGTGACTCTAAATACCAAGAGCCAATAAATGCTTATGTTAGAGGAGATTGTCTCAGCCTTTGCACTTTCTTTGGAGTGGATTTGTCATGATTGCCAGACGTGTGTTTAGAGGGTTACACGACCTGCCCTCTCTTCTTACATATAATTAAATGTGAGCTTCAGATAAAAAGATATAAAACTTGGGACTCTCATGTTTGGATTTTTTTCTAACAATTTTGTTTTTCTAACAGTTTTGCTTAGTGGTCTTTGATGTGATGAGATTTATATCCATGCAAAACTTGGTTCTCTAACTTTGTAGTTGGTTTTCAGTGATTCCAATACTTTACTTTCTTATGACAACATCTACCTTACCTACCAGCAAAATTAACAGACATATCAAGAGCCCCAACTTGAAGGATGTTTCTCTTGAGATATAGATGCTGTGTGACCCTTTCTACACACTTATTCTTAAGTATGGATGCATCATGCCAAGTGGTTTCCTCTCAAGTTTCCCTATGGGATCATTGCCTTGCAGCTTACCAAGTGGCAAGCTTTCTCGTTTGAATGAACTCAGTTCCTTCAGAGGTACAATTTTTATTTCCTTAAGAAATCTTATAGGACTCAGACATTGTAAACAACTATGTCTTTATTCTAGCCACTGGCTGATAGAAAAAACAGATTTACCTTCTCTGAACAAACTTACTCCTTAAGATTCAGCCATCAGAAAGTCCCTCAAGAGGTATTCTATTTTTCCTGTATGCAAGCTGAAGGCTTGAACTAAAGCATGATTATTCCATGACCCAGAAAAAGGATAAAAACATTGATGTGGCCTGGGAAAAAAGCCTGCTCTCTGCATACAAGGGAGTACTCTGCTTTTCAGTTGTCTGTGTTTCATCTGAAGTTGAAATCGGACCTCCCTTCTCTTTCCTCTCTTTCTTCCCAATAAAAATAGGTTCAAAATAAGAATCAGTCAATATGTGATGCCATCAATTTTAGTCCGATTTCCTAAGAATTATAATGCTTTGTGTAAAGGAACAGGAGGTTGTCTCACAATTTATGAGGACAGTGTTATTTACATAAAATTGAGAACAATTTGCATTTTTAGAGTGCATATTTGGAGAAAAATCCTTAGACTTTTCTTAGATTTTAGAAAAATCCTAAGATAAAGAGCTGGTTCTAGAGCAAAGAGGTTGCTAACGCTTTCCAATTTAAGATTAAAATGCCAGGGAAGGGATGGACTAAGGACTTCTTTATCTATTAAATTGTATGTGCTTTTCCAAAGCCACAATGAATCAGTTCCATGGGGGCTGAAATGACAAGGTAGGTTGATCAATGGCCTCTCCTCACCTGTGTTGACTGTGCAGCTCTTGAGAACACCTGCTTGCCCTCAGTCAGCAAGTCCAAGTGCTGGATGGGCCTGCCAGTCTACAGATGAAGGACTTCATGTCTTCCCTCACCTTTCCACTCTCAGTGGTTGTGGTTTGTCTTTCCGGTTGTTGCTCATCACTCAGCTGTTTCCATTCTGGAAATTCCATAGAAACAGAGATACATGCACACACGTATTTATCTGCAGTCTCCCTTAGTGTTCTCAAGCATCTCTCTCAACTTCTTACCTTCTTGACATCTTATTCTATTTCTGAGCTAGTGAATAACAGTTGTCATAGAAGAAGAAGGAGGAGCTTCCTATGTACACATTGGGGAAAAGTAAATTTTAGTTTTGAAATGGAATAAGATAAGAAAAAGCAGCATTTCCTCCCAAGATTATGCATTATATTCTAGAGTTCTCAGTTTTTGCCTCTTTGTATTAAAAATACTTTTCATCAATCAACATTTGAACTACACTTTTAAAAATCTAGTATCAACTAGCCCTTGTCAACTTTTACATTCATTTATTTATTTATTGGGGCTGTACACATGGAGGTCAGAAGAGAACTCTTGTCAGAATCTTTTTCTCTCCTTCCACCATGTGTGGCCTGGAGATGGAACTCAGATTTCAGGCTTGACCACAAATGCCTTAAGCAGCTGAATCATTCTGCTGGCCCAACTTTGCTTTGTAAAAAGTTTGCTTCTTTTATATATTTGGTTTGTTGAAACTTTAAAAAGTGAGTAGAGCAGATTTTTGGGAGGAGATGAGTAAAAGCATTAGTTGACAGCTGATTTATATTGCAAGCATGTACAGCAGTGTTCTCTGTATTTGTTTAATAAATTTCTGGTCTCCACAACTGTGTTTGATAATTTCATATGAGGTGGGGTGTTTTTTTTTCCCCCGAATGAATTTAGGTGCTAATTTTATTTCTTCTTATTTGAATAAATAGAATAAAAATTAAAGCCTGTCTCCCAGAGCCACTTAAAGTAAAATGCCCTGTCTGATGCCTGTGAATAGCACAGACGTTAAGACAGAACTTACGTAAGAAAATGCCACTGGAGTACAACCTTTCTTTCACTTTTCCTTTTCTGAGGCAGATAGCAAGGAAAAGTCAGTCAGATTAAATGCTCCCTCTAAGTCCCTTTTGTTTCTTCTCCTTCGTTATCCATTTCCTCCTCTCTGCTCATTCCTTCTCCTTCTTTGTCCTTGTCCTTATCCTGCTCCTCCGCCATCTCCTCCTACTTCCACAGCCCCTCCCTGTCTAGCCAAGGGTGGCTTAAAACTTGCTACTCAGACTTACTATTCTCCTACTCTTTCTCCCGTGACTGAACACGGGCATGTTCCCCAGCCCTAACTTACTTTGCATACATAGTGTTTATTTTTAAAATCAAAATAGTATTGTAAAGTCTAGTGATAGTGCTAAAAAACACACAAAGAAAGTCCCAGATCCTGGAGCTACCCTTTAGAAAGGGAAGTAATTTCACATAGTGGTGAGTGGTATTAAGGGTAATATTGTTATAAGTAGATACTGAAGTTCAAGGGACAGCTGCTGGGATTCTAGGTTCTCTTGTCCCTGAACGACGGTTTGGACAGAGCCACATAGATAGTAAAAGAAGAAAGAGCATATCCAGAGAGAAATGGGAGGGTCAACATAGGCCAGAGCTGGGGGAAGGTCAAAGGCTCAGTGATGCCCATGCTAGGCAGACTGAGTGCTGTGGATATCTGTATGCTGTGAATGTGTTGCTCTGATTGGTTAATAAATAAAGTGCTCATTGGCCAGTAGCCAGGCAGGAAGTATAGGTGAGACAAAGAGAGAGGAGAATTCTGGGAAGTGGAAGGCTGAGTCAGGAGACGCTGCCAGCCGCCACCATGAGAAGCAACATGTAAAGATACCAGTAAGCCACGAGCCACATGGCAAGGTATAGATTAATAGAAATGGGTTAATTTAAGATATAAAAACTAGATAGCAAGAAGTCTGCCACGGCCATACAGTTTATAAGTAATATGTCTCTATGTGTTTACTTGGGTCCAAGTGGCTGCGGGACTGGCAAGTGAGAGATTTGACCTGACCGTGGGGCCAGGTAGGACCAGGAAAACTTCAGCTACATTGGGTCATTTGTACTGCATGCATTTTTATTGGACATGCCTTGGTGCAGAAGGATCTCTAGTCTGGTTTCTTTTATATGCCAAGTTTGATCTTATTCTCCTGCTATATTATCAAGGGGCATTGAGAAGTTGAATAGGGAAGTTGCATAACAACTTTAAGTACAAGGAGGTATATCTTCTTGGCAGACATTGTGACCATCTAAGTGGGCAGGAGAATTTGAGGGCAATAGAGTTTAGCATGGCTGGGGTGTGAGACAGTGGAGAGAGAGCAAGGCCTGTGGCTAGAGTTCCAGTCAGTCAGATAAACCACACGTGGCTTCTGAGTTACATTAAAAAAGAATTCAACTTTAATGTTTACTCAAAAAAAGTGGAAAATTTAATCTGTCAGCTAATTCTGAGTAAGAACCAGGAATAGCCATTTGAAAAATTCCTTTGTGACATGCTATAGAGTGGGACTCCATTTTCAAAAGTGAATGATAACAGCTGAAGAGCTCTCCAATAAATAGCACAAGTTACCTGGAAAACAGATACTTATGAATTAAGTTGACACCATAGTAACTCTCTGACACCATGAACAAAATAAAATCACGCCTTGAGAAACTTAACAAAATAATCAGTATGCTGTTATTGAGCCTCTCAACTGTCAGGCAGATTTTACATGTAACTTTGCATCTTTCAACAGTCTTAGATAAGTCATATATCTCCACATTTTATTTTACCAATAAAGCTCAGCATCACAGAGGTAAATTTGTCCTAGGATCCAAAGCCCCAGCATTGTGGGAATACATCTCTACTCTGGCCTTGCTCTTTCAAGAGGGGATTCTGAAGTGAATGATAAGCAGCACTGGTTGTGGTGCTGGTTACCTCGTGGAAAGGTCACGGTCACGACAGAACCCAGTATTAGTTTCAGAGTTTTATTAGGAGAAAGGGACTGGGGGAGCAGGTGTGGAGAGCAGAGGGAAAGATAGTGAGGTGGGGAGAAAGAGAACAGAGCAGAGAGAGAGGGTCTATGTCTGGCTTTTTAAGGGATCCCAGTAAAGTGGACTTACGGAGTTACACCACACATGCACTGATTGCATGACTACACCGCACACACATAGTTGCCAACTCACACTGATGACATAAGACGCAAAACCCTTAACTCCTGAACTGCACCTGTGCGGTCATGTAGCTGGAGTGAGAGCAGAATTCTAACAAATTCTGTTTTGCTGTCATGCATTGCTTAAGAGAATTTATTTAATGTTTATTAAGTGGCTTGCACTAGTTATTTCATGCATCATAAACCTGTTTCCCAGGTCATGAGAAAAATGAGAGGAAACTATAAATTATTAGGACGTTTGCTCAGAGAAGAATTATTTGCTGTCTTGGGGGCAGGGGGGTGGTTGCAGCATAACTGGCTGAACCAAAGAGAGAGTTAGGGGTGGCAGACTTCTTATTGGGTTCAGTGGGGGAGGGTGTTTCTGTAATATGGGAGATCATGCTTGTTTCCTTGCTTACCGTTTATCTGAAAATAATCACACCCAAATTCGGGGATTAAAGAAAATCCAATCTCCTCAGGGCTTCCTTTAACTATGATTGGTGGTAAGTATGAAATGGTAACACATATACATAGCTGTTCCTGGGCATTTATTTCTTTAAAAGGAAAGACCAGTAATTTCTTAAATTATATTTTAATAAAGATTAGTGTTTTGCTGAATGTTAAAAAAAAGCATTCTGCCAAAAAAAATGGTCTCATGGTGAAATAAATCTGTAAATTCTTAGTTATTCACTGTTGAACATGATCATTTGGGTTAGATTTCTCAGTGGTACTGGAACCATAATCTGGGTTCCCTTTGACTCTTTGGTCCTTGTGTCTCCATCCAAAGAATTCAGATGAGACATACAGAGTCTAGAAGAGAAGACAGGAAGGGTCTATTATAGAGTAGTATAACACTCCCTCAAGGATGAGCTTGCAGCCTTGCAAAGGGGCCATCACCCCCATCTGTATTTTAGATTTGCCCATAATATTTTGAAGTCTCTGAAGGGACAGATTTCCTGAGGAGCATTTTCTCTCAAGGTGACTGACATGTCCATCTGAATAGACTCTTAAAGGAGGGGATGGTGTCATGGCTTTGCTCCCTATCAGAAAGACTCCCATGAGAAAATAATCTCATAAAGTCCAAGGCTCCTGGAGCCAGGTTTAGATAATTATCAATAATGACCTTCTGGAAGTTCAGGATGCCACATGTTCTCCTGGGGCCTGAGGTCCCAATCCATTGATGGGTAATTAGAGCTCTGTAGCTCCAGTTTATGGTTTTACAAGTTGTTGGATGTGATGAAGATGTCTAGCTTCATCATCCTCTAATTTTGTTAATATCTGACTATCTATCTAATAATAAAATAAAAACATGATTCATGTATTTGTATGTGTGTGTGTGTGTGTGTGTGTGTGTGTGTATGTATGTGTACATATATGTGTATGTACTTTTGGAGGCCAGAAGAGGATGTCAGATCCCCTGGAGCTAGAGTTACAAGTGGTTGTGAGCCACCCTACATGGGTCCTGGGGTCTGAACTCTGAACTAAGCAGGAAGTGTTCTTAGCAGCTGAACCATCTCTCCAGCCCCGCCATTTAATAGGCATGTTATAAACACTACTTTTTAGGCACCCTTTAAACCAAGTAAATCAGAAATTCCTTACATAAGCATCAGCATTTCTGCCAGGAATCCACCAACTAGCATCACGAGGCATTGTCGGTTCGTGTCCTCAGTCTAGAGGTTGGTTGTTTTTCATGTCTCCAAGTATGTGTTGCAATGGGGAATAAATGATGATAGATGACACAGAGTATGAAGTCTTTTGTTATTCATCTTGCATTCAGTCTTTATTCAATGAAAGTCAATTTCGATCAGATAAACATGCTATGAATCACTCATGGTGGGAAAACAGATGCGACTACAGAGGGAAGGAAATGACCAGAAAATAAATGACACCCACCCTGTGTCTCCTGACTTCTGTCTGCATTTCCTGGTTTTTCTGGAGGCAGCAGCCAGGATCCCCCCCATAACCCATAGACTCTGCTGCCATCTTTTTGCCCTGGGCACTGCAGCCAGCCACACTGAAGGCTGAAGTCCAAATCTCAGTCTTTCATCTTTTTACCACAGTCCTTTGATTCAGACAGAAGCTTCAGGTCTTATTAAGCAGGTTCATAGCCTCTTGGTCTACTCTATTTGTCTAAAGTTTTGAGATGAGTTCATTATAGATTAGAGATGACTGTATTGCTGCCATTTCTTTATTTCTTTCCTGAAGTCCAGAGGCTGTAGGTCTCAGAGAAAAGCCAGAGAGAAGTGTCCTTCCTGAGAGGCTGGCTCAGTGTTCCAGCTACATCTTACACCGTTTCCAGGTCTCTGTCTCGGATACACTCCCTCTTCCACAGTTTCATGGGCACTGTTTTTTCTTCATTTTGCTCATCTGCACACATTCCCTCTTGTAAGAATTTCCTTGTCCATTTTCTGGCAAATTCCTACTACATATGGTCTCCATAACTGAGCTCAGAGACTGCCTTTCCTGGTCATTCATAACTTCCCTCCCTTCTACCATCACTTGCTTAAGAACCCCTCATGTCCTTGTGAGGGGCAGCTCTGTGAAGATGCTACCATGGGATTTACATTCATTTTACTTTAGTTACCTTTCAAGCTCCCTGATGGCAGGAGCTCCATTTTGACTTTCCTCCTTCTCGGCTTAATGCCACTGGCATACCCAAAATGCATCTTTTAAATGAAACCTCTGCTGGTCCTAGAGGATTTGCATTGTGTGTGTGCATGCCATAGTGCTTGTGCAGAGGTCAGAGAATAACCAGTGGGAATTGATATTCCCTTTCCACCATACAGGTCGGGGGATTGAACTCAGATTGTCAGGCATGACAGCAAGCACTTTACCTGCTGAGCCGCCTCTCACTGGCCCTGCTGTATCAAAAAATTTAACTAATATTGAGTAATGAAAAAGTCTTATCTTGCTTCCCCACACAGTGAACATACACGTTTACACATCTACATTTTGATTTCCATTTAGAAATCTTCCTGGGTTTCTAAACTATCTCTCTTACTTATCAGTTGCGGTTCTGGTTGCATCCCTTCAGGACTGACTTCCATTAACTTATATTTCATTTTTTTTTACTTTGTAATATGTATGTAGCTTATAAAAATATGTCATGTATTTTATATCCCTAGGTAGACTATGAAATTTTCAAGGTCACTTGTCACCCCTTTCTAACTTCAAGTATGTATTAAATGATCACAATTTTGATAATGTAACTCAAGTCAGTGTTTTAGCTTTATTGTGTTCCTTCCTTACATAGGTATTTTCTGTTATTGTCATCCCATTTGTGGCTCTGGTAGTTGACTTCCTGTCTACAGTGGTCCCTTTTCAATCTCTATTTTAATAAACCAATTTCTCCATTCAATATATATTAATGAGTGTCCATTTGAGTTTTGGAAAAGACAACAGTAAAATAAGAGATTAAATTTTCTGCTTTGAGGTACTGAGAGAGTAAACAAATGCCAAGCAAAATATACAGTGTTACATGATGATAAGTATATTGGGGCAGGGTGCTCTGGAGAGATGGTTCAGCAGTTAAGAATACTCATAGCTCTTGCAGAGGACCTGGGTTCAGTTCCTAGCATTGACGCTGTGGTTCACAATCATCTTTGTCATCTATAAGTACAGTTTCAGGGGATCCAATGCCTTCTTCTGACTTGTGTGGGCACCAGAACACATGTGGTACATATAAATACATGCAGAAAAAAACATCCATACACATAAAGTATTAAAAATGTTTTGAGAAGAACATATAAAATGAAATAGAGAATGATAAGGGAATTGCAGTTTCAGGTAGAAAAACTCACAGATAATGTGACTCTGAATAGGCTGCATGTGTATGACAGGGGAAGAAAGTTCCAGAAAATAGAATAACAGGTGGAAGTGCTCTGGCTGGAACATACCTAAGAGACTGGAAGAAAAGCAAGTATATTAGTGTGGCTGCAACAGCACACAGAAAAATAGCTGCAAAGGTAATGGGAGAAAATAGATAATACATACTATAACTTTAAAGGCAAAATTCTAACCCTTATTGTGTATCCACTGTAGAAGCAATGGCATTTTAAGTAGTTTTCAGCATACAGAAGTGAAGCAAGCTGCGTCTTGCCCCAGGGAGGCCCAACTTTAGTAGTGTGAGAGTATTTGTTACCTTTCTGTTAGTGTAACACATACTCAAGAAATCTACTTCAGAAGAGCTAAGCTTCGTTTCGGCTCACAGTTTTGGAGACTTCACGGCATGGTTGGTCTGTTACTTTTGAGCCTGTGGAGAGGAAGCATATCAGGGGGGGGGGGGGGGGTGGAGGGATCTGTTTACCTTATGGATAGAGAGAGGAGGCAGTGGCTGCGTCACACTATTCCTTTCGATGGCACTTCCACCACGGCCTAACTACTTCCCATCAGGCTCCAATGTCCTAGAGGTCCTACTGTCTTCCAACAGTCCCAGGGCCTGGAACAAGACTTCCACACTTGGGCCTTTGGGATACATTCAAGGACAACACAACAGTAGAGGATAGGGGTTTGTTTGGAGAGAACTCTGTCTTAGATCCTGAGAGCAGGCCAAGTCCTGACTCGTATACACGGCTGGGGAGAGTGGAAAGTGTGATAACTTTCTTCTCCCCAACATGCAATCTGGCAGGCATAAAAATTCCAAGTTTGTATGCTCGTTACACTAGCAGTTTCATCTGTAAATTTCTTTCCTAAAGAAATAATTACACAAAGATATGTAAGCAAGTATTTTTATAACGTATTGTTTGTAGCAATGATAAATCAGATACATAGCAATGGACTTAGACCAGTCAAAAGTGATAGATCTAATAAAATACTGTATTATTATTTAAAATGATATGACTATTGATACAGAGATGCAATTGCGATACACAATTAAGTGTTATACAAGCATATAAAAGAAAAATTGCTTTGATAATATTATAACAGCATCTAACATATATATATATATATATATATATATATGTATATATAGAGAGAGAGCGAGAGAGAGAGCAGAATAGGAAATTTTTTTGTTATTTGTTTGGTCAGGCTACATTCATGGGAATATGTTTCTGTTGTAATCTGAAAATGATTTTCAATTTTTAAAAAGAAGAAGATAAATGGTGAATCTATGTAACCCTTTGGTCAGCATGACTATTGATTTTATCCTCCACCTGACTCCAATATTGAGACAGAGTAGACTTCTGGGTGGCTCCCCAAAGGACTTACTTGCATGGGGCAGAGCTTTAGGGACAGACACATCGCTCTGGTCCTCACTCTTTTCCACCCCTACTAAATCGCTGTTTTTTTTTTTGTTTTTTTTTTTGTTTTTTTTTGCATCGACTACTTCAAAGTGGAAATAATACGTGGGAACACCACAAAACAGAAGCTGTATTTACCAGCTGAGCTGACACAGTCCATGAGGTCGGCTTCTTTGTGAAGAACCCAGTATGAGACTTTTTAGACCTAGATTAGAAAGCATTTCCAGGTTCCCAAGGACACGTACTCCTCATGGATGTTACCTTTTGGACATTATTGCTGCCTGTTCAGGATTGGATGGAAGTTTAAAAAAATGGATTTGTCCATATATAGTCCCCACTCAGTGAAGCAGAAAAAAAAAATTAATCGAGTTCTGAAAAGACTAAATGCAAGCTATAGTTTCCACCCAGTCCCTGTGGAGAGCTGAAGATATCTGGCTGCAATTTGGAAGTCTTAATTCTGTCTGCTTTGACTTTGCAAATAGTGTTTTATTTCTTTCGTATGTCTTTCACTGGGCAGGACAATGCTCTGCATGTCTTACAGATTCCTGCATGTGCTTAGGTAGCAGATGCTGTCGAAAGTGCCCAGAATGATATTACAACGGCTCTCTTCAGTGACATTTTCTTCTTCTTATAGATTTCCCAGCTCTCTGATAGGCTGCACCTTTGATTTAGGACTTCAAAAAGACTTTAATCATTAAAGAAAGCCCTGTGCGCTGGCTTGAGTCCTCTCGAAAGCAATTGCCTTTTTAAATCTCCAGGTACCTAATCGCTCTTTCACTCTGCTCCTCTCATGTTTTGATCAACATGTAAATAATGAAGGATGGTGGTGACTTTACCTCAGGCAAATGAAATGGAAAGGTGGAGAGGAACCCAGGCTGAGCAGAAAGGGAAGGATATGCCATGGGAGGGAAATAACCAGACAGTGTGATCATCCGCTCCAGCAGGGGAAAGCTTTAATTGTCTAAGGTTTTATATCAGAAATATGAGACTGTTCTGTATGAGTTTTCCCCAGAGCATCTTGCAAGGGAAAGTAGTCCCATAAGACACTTTAAGATAAGTACCCCAAAGTCAGGTAGGTTTGGGAAGCAGTATGTGCTGTATACTATTCTTGGTGATTTGCAGTGTATATTAGTGCTAGCAAGAGTGGCTGTGCAATTCCATTGCATGTATTATTGCCCTATGTTATTTGCCTGCTGAATTAGTTTTAAAAGTTGTTTGTGCATTATTATTGTGTGTGCATGCACACATGCACGATGTGTATGGAACCAGGTATCACAGTGCGTTTGTGGAGGTCAGAGAAACTTTGTGGAGCAGATTCTCTCTCTCCACCTTCTAGGGACTGAACTAAGCTGATCAGGCTGAGTGACAGGTGCCTTTCTTGGCTGTGCCATCTCACTGGTTCCAGCCTAGAGTTAGTTACCATGCCTGCATTTTATTCTATTATTCCTTTTAGAAAATTAAAAATAATAGCAAATTCATTATAAGTGAGACAAAAATATGTATTCATATGGTGGTGGTAATTATGATGATGATATAGGATGAGATGATGATAACCACACTGTTGTGTTAGGTTAAAATTAATATCTTAAAGAGTCTTCTGTGTGTCTTATTTTACCACTCCAGTTTTCTTGATTGCTGCGCCTGCACACATGTGCTGTGGCATGCAAGCTCACGTAGAAAAGCCAGACAGAGTAGCTCCAGTCTTCTGTAATTCCAGTTCTCCTACAGGGAGGTGGAAGTGGAGACAGGAAAATTCCCATGAACTCTCAGGCCAGCTAGCCTGGTGTACACAGCAGTGAATATTAGGAGACCCTGTTTCAAACAAGGTGTGGAAAACACTCGAGGTTGCCCTCTGACCTCTTTGGTGTGACTGGCATGAGCATAAAAATGAAAAATATGAAAATGAAAAATAGAAGAAACTCTCATCTTATTAGAAAAAAAAATGAAGTCAGACTACATTAGAACCAAATATTCTAAGTGTTGATGAGGGATGCTGTTAGGTCAGGATTCTCTCCTATTTAGATAAAAATAATAACGAAGGATGAATGAAAAATAGATAAAAGAATTTTTTATCAGTAGATCTGAATTAGAGCTGGTGTTGAAATTTTGTGCTGAAAGGAAAAGTTAACAGAAACGACCAGTTTCAAGGTATCCGTGAAAGTGAAGTAATCAAGACAAAATAACATATATGTCGTATATGTAAATGATATACATCATTGTAATAGAATAGGGAGCTCTGAAATAAATCAACACAGATACAGATAACTGATGTCTTACAAAGATATTCAATCTTTGTAATATATGTACGTAATATCTAGTCTCTCCTTCCACCTTCTAGGGATCACATATGTCTAATATATGCACACACACATATATGTATACTATTTACTATCTTTCAATACTGGATATTGAACTATGGCCTCAGGAATGCTTTGTAAGTGTCCTAACATTCAGGTTTATCCCTAGCCCTTCTGTGTTTTTTATTTTGAGTCATGGTCTCAGGTTTTTGCCCAGGCAACTTTGAAATTATGATCCTCTTGCCTCAGTCTCCATTGTTTCTTGGATTACTGGCCTGAACTATGAAGCTCAACTCATTACATGTGAATCATATCTAAGCAACTAATGAACTTTAGTTACTAATGTGTATGCTGATAGATATAGGGGGAATAAATAAATGTCTTCAATTTACTAAAATACACTAAAGCAAGATACATTTATGGATAGATAGGTAAACAGAAAGTGAGAAAGAAGTTTTGGAAAATTCTGGAACCCAGGTGCTAGTTATAGTATCTACAGTACTATTTTCTCTGTATGTTAAAAATATTTTGTGAGAAATGGTATAAAAACTATGGGTCACTTTGTACAGATTGGTAATATGTGAAGCTCATGGTTTTTATTCTCAAAGATGTTCTAGTCTGTGGA
>CABHPQ010172119.1:0-47561 GCA_902168405.1 Peromyscus aztecus | reverse complement strand
CCTTGCTTGAGAAATAGTTTCTTTTTCCAGCTTGTTGCTTCTGGAACTAAGGTAACTGACCCCTGAGCCTCTGGGGTTTCTCTAGTCACAATTTCCCATCTCATAATAGGTGCACTAGAATGATAGTTGTATGCTCTCATGCCTGGATCCAACCATGCCTTCTGAGGATTCAGGTTCTCCCACTTTTGCTGCAATCTCTCCATCCCATAATTATATTTTGTCCATTTTATGTCACAGTCCTTTTTGGGCACTAAATATTTTCGTCATTGGATCTATAGTTGGTAAAAATAATAATTCCCAATATGGCTTGTTCCTCTTAAAGAAGGGAAGTTAGCTTTAAATGACATTTCAGAAATTTAAACAGGATTCTACGTGATTGAGTACAAAAGACCAAATTTTAAAAGCTGGGTACATGTTCTAGAAATGTGATTGTCCATAAAAGTAACCATCTCTGATTTGCTACCTGGTTGCTATGTGGTTGAGTTTATTGACTTTGTCTGTTTTTGCTACAACAAAGACAAGTTCATCTTATGCAAACTTTGAACTGAATCTTTCGTTCCTCTGCATAGATGATATTACTGTGTCTTTTGAAAGGATACAATCATTTTACTTCTGTGATCCAAATGTCTGTGTTATTTCTCCATTTATTCTCACGGATACTTTCTCAGTATTGTGAGGTCAGCAGGAGCTCCAAGTGTTCTATGAAACTTTTTCTGGACATTGCTTTTCCGTGGCAATATCATGTCTGTTTGTTCGTTTGTAGTAACGATCACTGTATTTGTATTTTGTGCACCTTAAAGAAGGTATAGATACAAGAGATGGTCTCAGTAAGTAACTGAAAGATTGATTAGTGATAGACTACATGGAATACTTGACTACCAAAGGAATCAAATTGCCTGAAAGAAGTGAACCTGAGAAACTGGGAGCGGAATTAGAGTCCTCAGTGGTCCTGCTTCCTTATGGTTTTATAGAGATTAGCAGCTTGGTTTTCAGATTATTGAAGTGATCCTTTAGAACTTCTTTTTCTTTAAGTTTTAAGTTATCAGAAATGAAAAGAAAGCAGAGGACATTGTTTTTTGCAAAAAAATAGAAAGAAAGAAATTGATTTTTTTAATCAAAGTTCCTCGTAACTATGAGAAAATGTTGTCTGTTGAGCTCTTAAGGGGACCAAAAATAACTCCTAAATAAACAACACCATTTTTTTTAAATATCAGAAGAATGGCTAATAAATTAAGTAGCAATAATGGAACTTTCTGTAAAAATGAAAATAAATGTTAAGTCATATTACTTAATATTGGCATATCTGAAAATGCTGAGGTGGGACATAATAATTAGTAAGACGTTCACAAATATTTGAAAATTTTTTGAACTAATTTCATCAGAGAAGCAAATTGTTGTGTGGTAATACTGTAATCACACAGTATCATGGGCAACAAAAAGAGAACAAGACTCCAGACAAGAAAAAAAATGATACTAATCTGCCTACCTCTAAGTGACAAGTACTTGTGGTTATCTAGTATGAGGCAGAGAGAATAAATAGAGTGGGAAATCTGGTAGGAAAAGAAAATCAGCAAAGGAGAAGGAGCAATGACAGGAGAAGGAAGGAGCAAGATCAGGGGCCAGCCACCCAGCTACACACTTGCAACAGAGTAAGAAGGAAAGAAAGGTATACAGAAGCAGAAAAAAGGTAAAAGCCCAAAGGTGAAAGATAGATGGGATAAATTAAGTTAAGGAAAGCTAGCTAGAAATAAGCCAAGCTCAGGCTGGACATTTACAATTAAGAATAAACCCCCCTATGTGATTTATTTGGGAGCTGGGTGACAGGACCCCCAACAGAGCCAAAGAGAAAAGCATCAAAGAGAAAAAATATATCAACAACACCACCTTTCCCTTCAGAAAAGAGCAGGCCTCCCATGGATAACAACCAAACGTTGTGTAACAGGGTTTTCTGTCCCTCCTGGTCCTGAGCCCACTTGTAAATAATCACTCAGAAGCCTAATATTTCTTATAAATGCTTGGTCTGTTGTTCAGGCTTATTACTGACTTGCTTTTACAACTTAAATTAACCCATTTATTTATTAATCTATGTATTGCCATGTGTCCATGGTGCTACAGGTCTCTTGGCATCTTGCTTCTTGGGCAGCTGGATGGGGTCTGCCTCTGATTCCTCCCTTCTTCTCCCTGTATTTCTGCTTGGATTTCCTGTCTGGCTCTAATCTTGCCTTGCCATAAGCCAAAGCAGCTTTATTTATTAACCAATGGGAGCAACACATATTCACAGAGTACAAAAAGAGATCCCACATCAATGTCATATTAAATTGCAATAAGTATATTCATTTCCCCCCATAGTAAGTCTGGGTTAACAACCCAGTAGGAGGGAATGAGTCCCAAAAGCAGGTGAAAGAGTCAGAGACATCCCCTATTCTCACTGTTAGGACTCCCACAAGAAGACCAAGCTCTGCAACTCTAACATATATACAGAAGATGTAGGTTGGACCCACGCATGCTTCCTGATTGTTGGTTCATCCCTATACCATGACCCACATTTAGAAATGTTCACCCTTTCATGGGAAGGATATTGAAGGACATACACTATATTTCCATTTGTCTTAAGATTTCTATAGAACACCTATATGTATTTCCTCAAAACTGTGTTTAATAGTTAAGGACCAGTTATTGGTACAGTAGAACACCTGAGAAGACACAGATACTAGACAAAAAAAGTATATGTTGTAGCATGAATCTTAAAAGTCTTATTAATAAAATCAAACCTGAGTCGGGTATTGGGGTGAACACTGGATGGTCCGAGAGACAGATCAAGCCACAGCTAACCTCACCTGGCCAACTTCTCAGCTGGTCTTGTTTCCTCAGACTGGAAGCTTCTGTGTCCTCATATCCGAATGGTTCTCAGCTGAATTGTGCTGCTCGAAAGCCTGAAAGCTTAACCAGCTACATGCTTAACCAGGCCAAATGCCTCGAGTTTCTGGTCCTCGCACCTTATATACCTTTCTGCTTTCTACCACCACTCCCTGGGATTGAAGGCTTGCTTTCTGGGATTAAAGGCATGAGTCACCATGCTTGAATGTATCCTTGAACACATGGATTTCTGCCTCTAGAATGCTAGGATTAAAGGCATGTGCTACCACTGCCTAACCTCTGTTTAATGTTGTGGCTGTTCCGTCTCTGACCCCAGATAAGTTTATTAAGGTACACAATATTTTGGGGAACACAATACCACCACAATATGTTTACAATAGTTATAGAAACTTTTAGAAAATACATCATTGACCATATAACATAGCAATGATTTTCCTTGGAATCTCCTCAGATTAACTGTAAATTTAGGTCCCCCCAAAAAACTATATAGAGATGTTTATAATTTTGCTTATAATTTTCAAAAACTAGAAGCCAATAAGATGTCCTTCAGTAGGTGAATTGATACACATCAGACAGTGGAATAGTATTTAGCAGTAAAAAGCTTAAATCACAAAACACAGGGAAGAATAGTAAATGATTATGAATAAGAGAAATCGAAGCAATCTGAAAAGGCAGTGAAGCCTTTTTTAATGCCCTTATGAGCAATGACAATTCATGACTGCTTCTTGCTATAGACTCAGTGGAGATTAATTACGACTCTTTTAACTTTAGCTAATGAGAACACTGGCTTTTGAGCCAATAACCCCCTTGGGTTTATGCATTCATTTGTGTTAGCTCAGGACCAGGGTTCATAGTTCCTTCTTCAACTGCAACTGAGTAGTTCTGTGATGAGAAGCCAAACTGCGTAACTATCTGTATTATAACTACCCTACAGTGATATGACTTGAATCTCAATGGCAAATGAATAGCAAAAACCTCACAGTCACACAAAATGGGATCTCAACTGACATTTCCCTTCTCAAATGTCTGGGCTTTTGTTTTTATGAGATAAGGAATTCCAGCTTCTGACATTATAAGAAGTCAATGAAGTGATACTTCAAGAACCAATATCTTGTGAATCTCAATCATAGATCCACTTATACTATTGTTTAATATTTACTCATTAAATATTAGATTAAATTTATTAATTCTACTCTTTTATTGGATAATTTCTAAGCAAATAAATAAACACATTTTTGAGTAACTATTGCAAGTGTCATATTTACCAATTTAAATTTTTAAGCTTTTATATAAGTAATATTTGTACATATTTGTACAGTACAGTGTGATAATTTGAAGCATGTATACTCTTAATTAACAAAGCAGGCTAATCAGCTTTTCCATCTCCTTGAACAATTATCATGTCCTTGTCCTGGTAAATTTTGAACTGTTCCCTTTTGGTCTTTATCAAATATACACTTAATAGTTATAAATTCTAATCAATCAGCTTTGGAATAAAACACAACAAACTTGACTTTGGGGTACCTAAAAACAATTGATACATCTACAACACAACTCCTAAACATAAGTCTAAAGAAACATAGTAGACAACAGATCTGAAAGATTCTAAGAGCCAGAGGAAGACCATCTGCTGTGAGATAATGTCTTCTACATAGTGCAAGAAGACTGTACCCGCTGGGAGGTGGTGATGCACACCTTTAATCCCAGCACTTGGAAGGCAGAGGCAGGCAGATTTCTGTGAGTTCTAGGCCAGCTTGGTCTACAAAGCAGATTTCAGGACATTCAGGACCATTACACCAAGAAACCCTGTCTTGAAAACAAACAAATGACAACAAGCAATAGAAAACAACAACAAAAAAAATGGAAGGTTACACCCATAAAATTCAACAGTTTGGTTGTCTAAACAGGACTGAAACAATGACAATATTAGGGGACATGCCAACATGCATGAGAGAAGACTCACAAGAACATAGATGAGAAGCTATGGGCAATTAATGACTGCTGTAAGAGGGAGAATAATTCTTTCTCTGGGATGTGTCCCCAGATGGATTACACAGCACCAATGGCCATTCCTAATGCATATACATAAGAAAAACACTAACTAGATTCAGCAGACTGTATTTATATATGTACATGCATGTTTATGTGCAATGATAAAAACTAAATAATAAGATATCATAAATTTGAGAAATAGGTGGCAATGGAAGATAATGGAAGGAGAGAAGAAAAATGATGAAAATATGCTCACATACAAAACTCTTTTTTTTTTATTTTCAAGACAGGGTTTCTCTGTGTAGTAGTCCTAGCTGCCTTTGGAACTCACTTTGTAGACCAGGCTGGCCTCAAACTCAGTGAGATCTGCCTACTTCTGCTTCCAAGTGCTAGGATTAAAGGCATGTGCCACCACTACCTGGCTCTATGAAATTCTTAAAATAAACAGGCAAAATCAATTAAGAAAATGCTGAAATGATTTTTTCTCACTACACGTATTACTTAGAACACCCAGTTATGTTCTTTCATGTTGCAGTGTTCATAATGGCTTTGCAAATGGCTTGTGTTCTAGTCAGGAGAAGCCCAGCCATCATCATATGATTTCCAAAAGGAGCAAGGCCCTTCCTTCCCTTGGACTTGATTTATTCACAGTGACTCTTACATGCTTCACTCTCCATTCCTACAACCTTCTCATTCCAAGTTTTTTTTTTTTATCTTAAACTTACTAGCTTAGTTTCTGCTATCATTTTATATTTACCAAATTACTTACCCAGTGCCATTGAGCCTCCTCAGCCTAACCCTAACCCTAACATTTTCTTTAATTCTTAGGCTTATTTGTTTTAAAGTCTCAGGCAACCTTAAGCTCTTGGTTCTGTTGCATGAATCTTCCTTACTCAGTGCGACTTTGGGTTTCTATTACTGCAATGAGGCACTACAACCATGGCGACTCTTACAAAGGAAAAATATTTAATTGGGCCTTGCTTACAGTTCAGAGTTTTAGTCCACTAACATGATGGTAGGACATGGTGGTATGCAGGCAGACATGGTACTAGAGAAGGAGTTGAGAGTTCTACATCTTGACTTGCAGGGAACAGGGAATAGTATTAGACACTGGGTATGGCTTGAGCATATACAAGACCTCAAAGGCCATCCCCACAGTGACACACATCCTCCAATAAGGACATACCTGCTCAAAAAAAGCCATACTTCCTAATAGTGTCACTCCTTATGAGCTTTTATGGGGGCATTTACATTCAAAATACCACATTGTAATTATATGTATTTTCCATCACACCTATAAAATAATCTGGATTTCAAAGTCTTTATTCCAGTGATATGTTGTTAATATGACAAAAAATATTTGACTTTGTTTCCTCAGTCATTCTTTTAAAAAGAATATAATTCTTTTAAATGCCTATAGGAACTACTCCTGTCCTGATTCAAAATATTTAAGCAAATTACACATCATTACTGAAGATCACATTACCAAGTACCTCTAAATAAAAATATCTTAAAATCAGAATGCATTTCCAGCAAGTCAACTGACTCATTTATAAAAAGTGCATAGAGTTAATTTATTCATTTTGTTTTCTGTTCTGGTATTGTTTCATTTTCAAATAACAGGAAATCCATAAACTCTTACATAATTGAAATCACTACCTCATTTTTTTCACTTATGAACTTATTCATGAAAAAATAATTTTAATGTATTGTGGCTAAGCCAAATAAAATACCCAGAGTTTTAAAATCTCAATGAATAAAGACCTTTCCCGAACAGAACAAACTTTGGTTCTTTTTACCAAATCCTACAATGGATCATGTCCCAGATTCTTGAACATTAAGTGTCTTATCTATTCCTCTCAGGAGGAGTTTCATTTCTTATTCTGAGATTTTTTTTTAAAACACATTACCGAGTAAGCCACTTTTTCATAATTATTTTCTTTATCTATTCTATCTGCTAATTCTTCAAATTTCTGTGCAATTCCAACTGATGTGATATATAAGTCCTAGAAATAAGAATGTGACCAAGACACAGCTATTTCAAATATATTTGTAGTTGTTTTGTGAGGTTTTTGTAGTTCATAGTCTCAAAGTGAATCATCAATGTAGTGATTTCAGAAAGAGAGTAGTGGTGGTGGGTGAATGTATCTTGCATGTCTCAAAATAGCATTTCTTACATCTTCCAATAAACTGCAATTCCATTTCTGGTCCAGCCCATTAACAGAGGTTGATGAACTGGTTAAACTGCCTATGATTTCTTGGAATAAGAAAGTACCCCCTCATTATTCAGGCATGTATAAATAAGGGGCTGTGAGTAGAAAGCAGACACCAAAATGCACCAGGTTGATTCTTACATCATACACTGACAATAATTTGCTGATACCAAGCAGAACAAATGAACATATTTTTCTAAAGATTACGAAAATTTTTGAACAAGGGATTAAAATAGCCAATTGTCAGAACAATGAAAATTGAATATTAACGAGTAGTAGTGGAGAAAAGGTAACAAGGGGTATTGAAGGAAAAGTGACTATACATGTCTGTGGTATTTATTCAGGATAAATAAAATTGAAGACTAAATAAGCTAAGATAGATTTGTTGGTTCAGTTTTTAATCCCTATAACAAATTACCTATGACTGTTAAATTTAATGATAAGAAAGTTTAATTGGCTTAAGGTTTTAGAGGACGACAGTCCATACAGCACAGCATAGTGTCTGATGACAGTTCCAGGAATGGGGGAAGGAGGCCTATGACGAAGACAGGTCATATCTTGATTAGGAATTCAGAAAGAAACTTAGGGACTGGATTCTGGACTTCATGACAATCCTTCACACACTTTATCATTTTTACACACACACACACATACACACACACACACACACACACACACAGAGAGAGAGAGAGAGAGGAGAGACTGAGAGACTAATGCCTTAATCCATTTTGAAGGGAATTGTCAATTGACCTTGAAACACACTGAGCATTCAAAGATTTCAATATTTCTCTAATCTGCTGATTTGGATACCAGAATTCTATCAAAGACTATTGGGGTCCAGCCCCTTGAAACCTTATCCCAGGTTTCATGGGAGAATCTAAAAACCAGCTGAGAGATCTAATCTTAACAATATCGAATGAATCCATGTACACGAAACTCTGAGCCTATTCTCTCTCGATATGGCTTCTATTCTGCTCTCTTACTTAACTCCTTTCTTGTCTGATTTATCTCTACCTTTTTTATGCTGTTCCCTCTATGTGTTATCTTAATTCCTTCATCTAGTTCTGCCCCAACTAGGTTCTCATCCATCTAGTTCTTTCCCATCTTAGCTCTTCGTCCATCTTAGTTCCTTTCTTTATTCTTCTAAGTTCTCTTTCTCATTCTTCCCTATCTAGTCCTTTATCATCTCCTTAGTTTTTCCTATCTCCTTCCTTCTCTTCTAATTCTTCCTCATCTTGTTCTTCTTTATTTTCTTCTCATTCCTCTGGTCCTCTCCTCCAATCTCCTCCTTCCTCTCCCCAGTCCAGTTTAAATAGCATATAATCCACAGTTCTCTGGCTCCACTGCTTTCTGATCGGGTGGGGCAAGATGTGCCCTCTAGTTGTAGGTTAATTGTTAAAGGGAGATCTAGAATTAGAGATAACTCTAGGAGGAGAGGAGGTTTAAACTTAATTAGCACAACTGCCAGGCCTTCACTAACAGATGGTCTGGATGCTTATATGTCTACAGTCAGTTCTTAGAAAGTCTGGGAAGTATCTCAGATAAAATACTTCCATCCAGGGAAGGTCCTGGCCATAGGTTGCTAATGATGATAATTTCAGGAGGACCTGAAATTAGGGGTCTGGTTGTGTAACTGCCTTTAACACAGTTGGGAGATGTATATCCAAATACTTTAATTGTATAGGGAAATTGTGCCCAATGAATACTCAAACACACTGTTCTAGGAACGGAAAAGATACAATAGTACACGAGAAATTCATAGCAGGAAACAGCTAATATTCAAAAGCCATTATCACCAAGGCTCCTTAAGCCTTGGCTTTATCCTCTGGAAAGGACCTTGGCTTCCTCTAGGTATAGCTTTGTCATAGTCAGCTGAATTCCTACTTCATATTTCTGTGTCCTGCAGCAGAATTCCAAGACACCAACTTTAAATGTGACACATAGATCTAAACACACAAGTTGATGCGTAGGCAGGCAAAAATAGGAAGGCACTGAAATGTGAAGGAGGATAGATGCTCTCGAAACCTTGAGGAGCCTGAAGAACCCTTTTCATAGTAGTACATGAACAAGTGGACTCTATGTTGAGGAGTCATTGAAATTTGACCTGTATGAAATAGCGATTTCACAGATGTTAAAATAGATTCTGAGGCTGGAGAGCTGGCTCAGCTGTAAAGATCACTTGGTGCTCTTTCAAGGGACCTGAATTCAGTTACTTCCCCGCACCCATGTCAGGTGGTAAATAACCACCTATAATTCAAACTTCTGGCTTCCATGGGCATTTGCACACATGTGCATGCTTGCACACATACACATACAAAAATAAAAATAATTGTTCTAGATTCTTGACCAAATATGTTGACAGTAAACATGTATGACAATTATTTAGATGAAGAAAATTAGGACCATAATACAGATATTATGTGCCCTGGCCAGGGGAATGCAAAATCATTGAAACAGAAACATGTGTAAGGGACTCAGGATTTTCAGCCATGTTGATAAATTTCCAATACTTTCAGTTTTCAGGGATGTAAAGCAGAAGAGGCTACACTGATCCTTGTTTGCTTTTAAGAAAGGGTTGGGTTGAGCCGGGCTGTGGTGGAGCACGCCTTTAATCCTAGCACTAGGAGGCAGAGCCAGGCAGATCTCTATGAGTTCAAGGTCAGCCTGGTCTACAGAGCAAGATCCAGGACAGGCACCAAAACTACACAGAGAAACCCTGTCTCGAGGAAAAAAAAAAAAAAAAAAAAAAGGTGGGGGGTTGAGAGATGAAAAGACATAATTATTTGCATAGGACATTTTGATACCAGGAATTTATTTGCCCATTTTAATGCATGAAGAGTTTCAGAGAATTTAAAAATAAATCCAACTTCAGATTGGTTCAGAAATGATGAATTGTAAAAACATTTTTGGGATATGCTTTGAGTGAGGGTTCCCTCTATTTTCTATTCACTCTGAGTTCATTCTGGAAACTTTAAAATCAATTTCAATCTGTTTTAGAATGGTGAAGTGGATGTGTTATTTGGTTCTAGTGATTGTTTCCACAGGACAAATCCTTTTTGATCAAAGGCTCTACAAAGAGACTAGACTTTCTGGGTGAGATAGAAACAGAGAAAGAAAAAAAGGATGGGGCAATTCTCCAAGTCAGCATCCTTCATGGTGTTTGTCTTTCTTATCTTTCAGATAAAGATCTTTAATCTGTACAATAAATTTGGCATTATAAATGATTCAGAAAAAAGCAGTCACTTTTAGATAACTATAAATATAATGTATTTCTTTATTCTTATATGGGAAAGGAACATGGTATACTACATCACCACCTCATATCTTCTTATGTACACATATTTTAATTGGACATATCTGAGATCCATTCATTCAATATTTTGTTAAGTTCTGTGAGATAGTCTATTGAAATGTGAAATATAAAGGTAGTTTACATTCTGTTGAGGTGATGTAAGGACAAAGAGCACATTTATTTGTCTTGGATGCTAATATATAGACAATTTTCTATAACTAAGCTTTAAACATGGTATCTAAAGCTAACTTCTGGAGGTGTCAGAACTCAGTTGAACTGTTGGATAATCATTTGTAAGAGTGCTTAAAAGTTTCATGCATCATTTAATAATTAGGCATGCAACAAAACAGAACTAGTAAATAAAGATGTATGAAAAAAGTTGGAACTATAAAAATATTTTGAAATATATGTATATATATGTGTATATATATATGTGTGTGTGTGTGTGTGTGTGTGTGTGTGTGTGTGTGTGTGTGTATGTGTATGTATCTATAAATGCTTGCCACAGTGGAGATAAGATCACAACTCTTTAGAGTAACTGTGTCCTTCCAGCATGTGGAGTCCAGAATTGTACTCAGGTCTTTAGACATGGAGGCAAGTATCTTTACCTGCTGAGTCATCTCACCAATCCTGTAATACTAATTTTCTTGATTATTAAAAATATAAAATTGACCAGGCAGTGGTGATGAATGCCTTTAATCCCAGCAATCGAGACACAGACACAAAAGGATCTCTGTGGTTTCAAGACCAGCCTGATCAACAGAGCAAGTTGCCAGGGCTACACAGAAAAACCCTGTCTAAATCAAAACAAAAAAAATGGGTATATGCCTTACCACATGAATAATAAGTGGAATAAGTGGAAATATATTCCACATCTAGGAAACATTATAAGCATGAAGACCCAGGGGAAAAAAATTAACTAAGCTTTTCTAAAAATGTTCAGAATCCTCTTTCCCTGCTCTTGAAAGTGATGTTATTGTAAGACAAATCCATCTTTAAACACAGTCAAAACTCCTTGAAGTCAGTCTTTTAAGTCTGTCTCTACACAAGGACCTGGAGGACACGGTATAGCAAGATGCAAACATAGTTATATCTTCTTCTATGAAGGCCAGTGAGGCAAACATTAACAATCAGAAACTACAAAAGTCCTGCAAAAGGGCAGACTGCTATTTGCAATATGTCCACTTTACCTAGAGTAGTATACAGCTAGGGCACTCTTGAGGAGTCAGGGACTAATGAACACATGGTGAGAAGTATGTGGAAAGAAATAAAAAATAAACATGCAGGTACTTCCTTGCATTTCATTTATGTTGAATTTAAAATACCATATGCTACTTTGCTGGCAGAGAGACTGTTTTTGGACATATGTTTATACTTACTATTTTTAAAAAAATTTCTTACATGCCATGACATAAAAAGCTACTGAATTGAATTCAACTTCCCAGGTTAAGTAGCAGAAATCAGAGTCTGGTTGACTTCTTCTGTATCTATCCTTTGTACCGCGTTATTTTAAATTCTCTTTTCCATATTATGATCTCTCTTAGAATGTAAGACCACGGCTCTTCTTTCCTCTGAATCAATCAGATTTATTTCCATGTCAGTATTCTCACAAAGTCTCACAGGCATCTTAAGCATGTTTGGAAAGAGTAGCAATTTCCAAAGAGCTCAAAGTCATAAATCAACATAAAGCTACAGTCTGCCACAGTCCTTGAAATGCTAATGGGGAGACATGCTCATGGAAACAGACCTTGGTGCCAAAGTACGTACATCATAAGGAAAGCAAAAGTAAATTTGAAGGCCAGTCGTTAGTCTACTTTTATTTGGGTTTATCTACATCTTGCTCTCTGTTAGCAGATTCCAAAAAGGTTTTAAAAGAAGAAACTTCAGCCAAGCAATCCATTTATAGCTCTTGACAAGGCAGTCATCCCATTTCTTTGTCTATCCTCTTTTGAAGAGAAAATGAATTAGACAGTTTGGAAGAAAATCAGCACATCTTTTCTTTTCTTTTTTTCTTATGCCAAAAGTCAAGCAAATACCCAAGTCTGCTACCCTAGTTTCAATCATTTTTCCAACATCAATGTATATAACTCATCTTAATAAAGGTCTTTTTTAAAGTTCAGAAATAAAGATTGACCATTGGCCTCCCAAAAGATGCCCAAAGCACTGAATCCATAGCAATGGCAACAAGATTGGTTTTGTAATCTACTCATTTTCCTAAAAAAAAAAAAAAAAAAGAAAAAGAAAAAGAAAAAAAATTAATGCAGTGATCCTTGCTCACAAATCCACACAGAAACTAAAGAAAATAGACTCTAGTCTTGTTGCTGCCCACCATGTCTTAACATTGTCTTCGTGCTTATAGATTTTATCATGAAGATAAGTGAGTGTTTCTTGTGAGTAGGTGTGTGTGTGTGTGTGTGTGTGTGTGTGTGTAGGTGTGTAGGGGTGTGTGTGTGTTTAACATTTTGTGTACTGACCATAGGACAACAGTTCTCAACCTGTGGATAGCAACCACTTTGGCGAATATCTGTCTCCAAAAATATTTACGTTACGATTCATAACAATAGGAAAATTGTCATGAAGTTACAACAAGAATAATTTTATGGTTGTGGGTCACTACAACGTGAGGAACTGTACTAAAGTGTTGCAGCATTAGAAGATTGGTCTAGGAGACCTTGAAAAAGTTGTATGAAAATGATTCCTTAGTTCACTATTTACAAAGCACACTCTTCACAGTTAAGTTTATTGGTGCATCACACCTGAGAGCAGGTATTTAGCTTATAGATAGCTTACAGGGACCAGCCACTAACATGAATCCCTGCTCATAATTTGTAGTTTGTGACTTTGGACAAATACTTGAATATATCTCTGCTTCAATTTTTAGCTGTAAAACTAGTACAATAATATTATCCAGCTAGTGGTTTGTTTAAAGAATAAAACAGAATGCACAAATTACTTATGGTAAGTAACCAGTGTGTCTTTATTGTTTCTATTTATATTAGACTATTTGTTTACATGGGTTATATGGCAAAATGTTACAGTAATTTATATAACAAGGCAATTTTCATTTTTCCCCAGATTTCTGTGTATTAATCATCCCTAACTTAGAATATTGTCTTAACCAAAAGGTTTTCGTAGAAAATATTTTCGTAGAAAAATAGCATATCATTTAGTAATCACAGCCAAAGGAATGCTTATTTGTGACAGCATATTGCCTCTGGAATTCTGTTAATTATGAGGTCTTTGTCACAATGTTTTATATACACACACAGTGAACATTCCATGATTTCTTTGAAGAATCATTTCTAAAGTCTGAAGTTAATGCTTAGTCCAAATTTATCTTAAGCCTCACAACAAATGTGTTACATATGAGGAAACCAAATCTTAAAATTACAATGTTAATTGACTTCCCTATAGCATTGCAATTAATCCATGCCCAAGTTAGAATTTGGAATGGGATTTGTATTAACAATCTAGTCCTGTCTTTGGCTGTTAAGAAGTTTTCAGAGAGAAATATTTTGAGCTTCTAAATATATTTATTTGATTGAAAATGTAAAGAAGGAAAGAATAAAAGTTCTTGAATTCTTTAAAAGTTTGAATGGTATCTTCTTTTTCAGGGGAAGCAGATGACAGCAGCCTTAGGCAACCCTGCCTACAGCACCTGTCTCTCCTTAAAAATCAGTGTCATCTAACCTGAGAGTAGAGGCCAGAAAAGATAAGACCCACAGTCTTAGAAACTGACAACTGAAAACATAACAGAAGAGTATATGAACGCTTGAGGATGGCACTAGTACACTGAATAGTAAAAAGATGTAAACTTGGTGTAGGGGGGAGTTTACAACAATAAAAAGGGAGATTGGTAAAAGAAGATAAATCCAGAAGAATTAACCACAGTCTCAGCTTTTTGTAAGGGAGAAAATAAAATTATCCATAGTTGATGGAGAATCAGGACCATTGTAAATGAATAATATGATGTGCCATTTGGAACTGGAAATTGTATGTAACTTGCTAAGTGGGGTGTTTAGAGAAGAATAAAAGCTTGCATTTTATGATCACCTACACAGTATTTATATTTTCTTGCACACATGAGACATACCTGTTTAATAAATCGGTCACTAGTTTCAAATCTTGAATTTGTATCAGGATTATCTGTAGTATTTCTGAAAACACATTGTTGTAGCCTCCCTCCAGATTTTGTGATATATACGAAGTGTTGAGTAGAGCTTGAGAATATGCATTTTAACAAGTCTGCAGATGATGTTCATCGTGCTGGCCTCAAAGTGATATTTCCAAACCACCAAAAATGCTTTATCATTTTAATTGCTTTGAAATATTCTTCTTGACTAATCTGTAGTAGGCCTTACTACTGTGGGATCAGTATTAGAAGTAAGATCTAATTTCTGGGTAGATAACAATGTCATTATCCTTGACCTTTTATTATAAAAAAATGGACTTTGTAGGTAGAAATTTTAACTTAGAAGCATCTGTGGACATGCTATGTGAGGAGTACAGATGCACACAGTTTTAACTTTCCACAATGTCATAATATAATGAATAACAGTAAATTCACATGAACAGCAGTTTCAAAGGCAGCAGTTTGCCATATTATCCTATCTACATTGGTAATCCTGATAAAGACAAAAGCAGTTTCTTTTATTCCATTATTAATTATTACATCACAAGTTACACAGTAAATATGCATGCATTCATGTGATTACAGAAAAAAATACAAGTTAATGAGGCTACAGCTAAGTTCGGGATGTTTCAGAAGATTGCCAGAAATGATTATAAGCTCTGTATTGCTAAGGGAAGGAAACTAAATCAGCCCCAGGAAAGGAGTCATTGTTATAGGTATCATAGTGGAGAGTGAAGATGCAGTCAGCTGCAGGGACAAGATATGAGAAACAGGTCCATGAGCAAAAAGGAATCTTCTAGACATTGTCAATAGCATAAGACCCATCTAAGCTGAAGTTTCGGGAACAGTCACATTTCTCTGTCTGTCTATCGTTCAAGCATATACCAGTTATTAGATGATAGATCTGGAGGGACCATCATCCTTTTAGTTGCTGGATGTCCACTCTTTTGTGAGGTATGAGTGCTAGGCTGTACCTTCTGCTTTGTCTGGAATATCCTACAAATTTTTGGTCTGGTTTCCCTGATGTGATTTAAGACACTAACCGTTCTTTATAGTCTCAATTCGTCCTACTAGATTTATGGGGTATTATCCTTCTGACTCTAAGAACAAGTCATTTATAAGTCCATACTTCTTGCATGGGCCTCAATAAATGTAATGTATGGATCCCCATGTAAGACAAAGACTGAAAAATCACTGTTTTACACAAGAAAGAGTACAGTAAGAGTAGGACACTGTCCTATCTAAACAATACCTCATAACAACTTTGCTAAGAGCCAAGCTCACATCAGCAGGACAACTTTAAGAGACATCCAACTTTTCTAATAAGTTACATACAGAAAATTGGGCCATTTATTTCAGATGAATCAAAGAAAATTATAGTCACCTACCCAAACAATGGCTCAGATTTCACTATGTCTCTATCAGTTCCCAGTGCAATGGAGTTATGAAGTGGGCCTGACATGGTTATTTAGTTCTCAAAGGCTGTAACTCATAAATGGATTAATTTTGATTATGAAAAGATTTAAAGGTTCCAGACTGATCTTTTTGTCTGTTACTTTCTCTCACCCTCTCATATTTCACCATAGGAAGAACAACAAGGCCTTTGATGGACTCCACCATGTTATATTAGATTTCTTAGTACTTAAGAACTGTAAGAAATTGAATTTCTTTTCTTTATACCACACAGCTTGTGGTACCTTACTACAACAACAGAAAATAGGCTATATTAATATCTGTATTCTTTTTTAAAAAGTAGTTATATAAAGAGCACACACAAACAAAATGAGCACACACACAATTTTGGTGAGGACATATTGGTCTCCTATCACATAATACCATCATCTATTCATTCCTTTTAGAACTGGCCACAGAATCCACAGGGTATGTGCAATACACTACTGAGATGTGGAAAGAATAGGATTAGGGCAAGAACTGAAATATTTCCCTCCAAGGAACAAACTATTGTTAAAAAATATCATGTTGACTACAGAAAATGAAGCAGAAGAGGAATGTTTCAACACTATTAAGAAAAAATGTAAAGTTTAAAACTTTTATTTTAATTTCTTAGAAAGCATATGGGGAAATATTGTTTGACTTGAATATATTTCAAATGGTAGAGAAGCTTTCATTTTTAATTGGACATAAACCCAATCCAGGCATAAAAATGATAATTTGAAAAATGAAAAATTATATTTATTATAGTAATGTCTACTTTAATAATTTAATTTTACCAATTGATGGGTGTCAATTTATGGAATTAATTAAGGTTTTTTCTCATTGGTTTTGTAGAGAAGTGAGAGAAGTATCACAAACCCGAATAGGTCCAGTCATTTTATTCTCTGTAATAATTTAGCAATATGTGCTTTAAAAAAAGAGGAAGGCCAAATGATTGTGTGGCTTTGAAACACTCTAATTCAAAGTTTGTCAAATGTTTAATTTATTTAAAAATTCACTTACATTATTTTAAATCTGTATTTTAAATATACTTTGTACCAAAGAGCATCACACTGTTCCCCCGAGTTTAAGGTGGTATGATATCAACTAATGTAGGAGGCAGGAACCTTGTATTATGTTCACTTGGAGACACTTCTAAGTTCACATTCCTGTTTATTTTCTGATATTTAATTAAAGTTGACATAAGGGATAGATATTTCAATAATACTAGTGAAAATGCTATTGAAAATTTAAATCATTCTTGATTATTACTATTAAGATCATGCTGAATTAATTGATTCTATGTAAACTACAGAACTAACTTGGTTTCTGTTTATTTATATCATGTCTGTAAGTTCAAGAATAAAACTTTGTGAACATTATTTACACGTTTGGGGCTAAGTGAATTCAGATGTTAACTATATTTGTTAATTTCATCTGCACTATATAACAATACATGGATTATCAATATAAATGTAAGCAGTAAACAAGGTGAAAGTTTAAATAAGTAATGAATTAAAATTCTTTTTTTCATATACTTAGAAAAGATTCTTAGAATACTTTTTAAAATATTTATTCAATTGCTTATTTATCTATTTTTTCTATCAATCTATTATTGTGCGTATGTGTGTGTGTGTGTGTGTGTGTGAGTGTGTGAGAGTGTGTGTGTGTGTGTGTGTGTGTGTGTGTGTGTTTATACATGCACGCCATGATGTAACTGCTGAGTTCAGAGGATGACTTATGATACTGGTTTCTTTCGTCCGACCGCATGTCATCAGGGTAGTTAGTATTCTCATTCACTGAGTCATTGACAATCTCCATCTTTCTTTATACTCAAATATGAAAATTGTGTATCCTTCAAACATTAAATATGTGAAATTTTGTTATGCAATACTCAGCACATAAAAGAAAAATACCTAAGTAAATTTAACTCAAGTCAAGCATTAATTTTTAATATAATTTTAAGGATATCAGAAAGGGTAATAATTGTTGAATTTAATATTAAAGCTCTCTAGCACAGTAAAACTAGCAAAAATATGCAAAGAGATAATATACTGTAAATATTAAAAGCATTGATTAAAATAGATTATTTTATCTAAAAGTTTTATTTTTATTATATTAGTATTTATATATCATTATCAGGAAGTCAATAAACTATTTAATAACTTAATATTTTTTAAAAATAAATAAAAGTACTTTTTGTATGGAGATTAACAGAAAAATAAGACATTTTATTTAGAAATGTATAAACATAATTTTACCATGTCACCATATATGAAAAATCAAAATTCACAAGAAAAAGTTCATAAGCATTTTAAGCGATATCTGTAGCAAATAAACGAAAAAAATCCATCTATCATCAAACACCCTGGTAAAACAACAAACTCTCTTCACAATAAGCTAAGAGTGCCTTCTGTCAGCACTGAGTTTTCAAGTTATTATTGGCTGTCCAATCACTGAAAATTTTGACAAGTGGACAAAATCTTATAGACTTGAAAGTGGTGTATGTTGCTTATACAGGGACACTTGGCTCAGCCTGGGAGGAGGGGACTGGATCTGCCTGGACTGAATCTACCAGGTTGAACTCAATCCTCAGGGGAGTCTTTGCCCTGGAGGAGATGGGAATGGGGGGTGGGCTGGGGGAAAGTAGGGGGGAGAACAAGGGAATCCGTGGATGATATGTAAAATTAAATTTAATAAATAAATAAATGAAAAAGAAAGTGGTGTATGTCAGGATTCATCTTTGGAAATATTGGTTGTAATTTAGGAAATACTGAATAATAAACATTTTTATAAATACCAAGTCAAATTAGATGTCAAATGGTATAAGATTACCATATAAGTAAAAAGTGAATGACTTTTGACTTAGAAAGATGGAATTGACATGTTTTTCCTAATATGATTTCACACAAAGATAAGAAGAAAAGGAAAATAAATAATCATCACGCCTAAGTTCCTCCCACACTAGTAAGTGTAATCAGGAAAAGTTAAGAGTTTCACCGTTGGCAGCTATAAGGAGAAAGCGAGTTGTTGAATTAGTGTGGTTTAATTAGGAATCTGGCTTCTATTGTGTTACATGAAGCCATCATCCTGCCTTGTATTGAACATGTGTTTCTTGGAGAAGGGGGCTAATGAACAGAACACCTCTACCAAGAACCTTAATTATCTCAAGCAGAGTTTCCATATCATCCCATGTCCCAACAGAAAACAGAGACTTAACTATCAGAAATAAGTTGAGGCAAAATGCACAAATGAGACATGCCTTCCTCTCCAGTACATTTTCACAGTGCACTATTTCCTCCAAGTACACTATTCCTACTTTATATTTTCACCACTTTCCAATAACCCTGTAATGTTATGAATCCATCAAAGGATTGATCCACTGATTAAATCAGAGCTCTCATGAACCAATCATCTCTCAAAGACTGAATCCATCATTTTGGGATCAGGACTTCAACACATGCGTCTTCTTGGGAGATACCTAAAAAGAAGTGCTCTCTCTCTCTCTCTCTCTCTCTCTCTCTCTCTCTCTCTCTCTCTTTCAATAGGTGTATATGTGTTTGTTGAAAAATAAATCAGGAATATCCTTTAATAGTTTATACTGATTGTCAACTTGGCAGCACCTAGAATCACCGTGGAAACAAATATCTAGGCATGTGTATGAGGGACTTAAAAAAAATTGAGGGATTAATTAAAGTAGCAATGCCCATTCTAAAATTGAACTGCACCATCCTAGGATTACCTTGAGTTTAAAATCAATCCTGCCTATGTTGTTACAGTAGCTGGATAATAAGTGTGCAACACCATGTGTGATAATAAATAGCTGTTAATAAATTAAATTTATGGAATAATTAAAAATTACCAAGAATAATTTATTTAAATATTAGTCAAGAAAAGTCAGGTGAGTAAAAAATCGAATTTAAGCACCAAAACATGCTAAGAGAAGAGAAATTGATAAAACCTTTCATTACTTATCAAACACTTAAAATTTCTGAGGAGTAAAGAAAATCTCTAAACTATAAATCAAGTTCATTCATGCCCTGTACTCCCAATTTTGCTATATGGTCAGATAAAAAAAGCCCACTGACATATTCGTATGTAGGTCTTTAGCATTCAGAAGGTCTCAAAAGTGTCTCTAGCATCTGATAAATTGTTTAACATGAAAGATGAAGACCAGGAGTACCCCGGCCAGCAGGGCTTCAACGGGTTCTCGACCACTCTAAGGACGGAATGATAGGGACAGGAGTCACAAAGGAAATACACCAAGTCAAGATTTCTGACCAAGTTGCAACTTTATTTTTCTCCAGGAGGGTTTATATAGTTCCTGCAGGGTAGGGGTAGCAAGAAGCTGTTATCTGCATAGGGTGGGGCAAGCTAACAGGATGTTTGTGTAGGAGGATGTTTACAGGGTGAAAAGGTCAAGGGCTCTACTTAATGTCCTGTTGCTAGGCAACCTGACTGTAAGATGATCTAGTTCCCTGTCTTATGGGGGGGGGTCTGTATTTTTCCACTAACTAGAGATTCTGTCCTTGTCCCTGACACAGGAGGAAAACCCCAATTTTAAAAAAAACACAAAATCCTAGAAGATGAATGAAATCTTTAGCATGTTAGTGCTATATATGTAAGTTAAATAATGGATGTTGGAACATAGAAACAAAACAAATATAAAATGTAATGTCTCCATTAATATTTCCACTAAATTTATGTAATGAGCAACATGAAAATATTTCAATAAATGAAGTGAAAATTAAAATTAAACATTAAATAAATATAATAAATCTGAAGGTTCAATTCACGGGATGTAATTTTTTAAGTGGAAAGAGTATGAAAGAGAAGAACATATTAAAATATCAAGAAAAAACAAACAAAAATTTAAAAAATGGAAACTTGCCCAATCTGTAAGTGTCCCTCAGAATCAACACAAACCTCAAAACTTTGAAACCTATCATCATTGTTACTGAAGCTCTTCTGTAAGCAGGCATGACTTAGAGTGCAGGGATTGGGACCCCAAACCAGCAACATAAACTTTGACCTGAAATTTGCCCTGCCTACAAGATTGACCTACAATTTGCTGGGACAATGGAGGTGCAGAAATTATGGTAATGGCCAACCAATGACTGGTCCAGCTTGAAGCCATACCATGAGAGGGAGCACACCCTGGACCAAGAGGCAGGACAACTCAGAGACCTAGGATAGAATCAAACATGACTAACAGAAAATAATAATAAAAAAACAGTTAATGAAATGATTTCCTAATATATTCTGCTATCCTCATAGACTGAATCCTAGTCCAATTGCCATTAGAGAGACTTCCCTCAGCAACAGATGGAAACAGATGCAGAAATCCACAAACAAACTGTAGGTGGACCTCCTGGAACCCTATGGAAGAAGAGGAGGAAGGACTGTAAGTGTCGGTGGGATCAAGGACTCCACAAGAAAACCACAAAATAAATGAACCTGGACTCAAAGGGACTCACAGAGACTGAATCATCAACCAGAGAGCTGCATGGGACTCATATAGGCCCTAGGCATATATGTTACAGTTGTGTAGTTTGTCTTCCTGTGGGACTCCTAACAGTGGGAGCAGGGGCTGTCTATGACCTGTTACCTCCATTTGGGACCCTTTCCTCCTACTGGGTTACCACATCAGCCTCAATAGGAAAGGAGGTGTCTCCTCTTACTGCAACTTGATATGACATGACTGGCTGATATACATGGGAGGCATATCCTTTTCTGAAGAGAAAAAGGAGAAAGGAGAAAGGAGTAGGAGCAGATGGGAGGGAGGAGAGGGGGCAGACTGGGAGGAGAAGAGGGAGGGGAAATGATTGGGCTGGGAAACAATTAATTAGTTTATAAAAATAAATTTGGAAAAAAATAAATTCATAGCTAAAGATGAAAGCCCCAAGGGAGCAAAAATGTCTCAGCCTTACATTTAATGGGACTGAAAAAAAAAAAAAAACCTTACAAATATACAGAGTCAAAATATTGTTTTTTTATTTTATAATTTAATTTAATTTTACATATCAGCCACGGATTCCCCTGTCCTCCCTCCCCCCTCCCTGTCCTCCCCCAGCCCACTCCCCCATTCCCATCTCCTCCAGGGCAAGGACTCCCCTGGGAATTCAGCTCAGCCTGGTAGATTCAGTCAAGGCAGGTCCAGTACCCTCCTCCCTTCACCCAGGCTGAGCAGAGTGTCCCTGCATAGGCTCCAGGCTCCAAACAGCCAGCTCATGCACCAAGGACAGTTCCCAGTTCCCACTGCTTGAGAGTCAGAATATTGTTGACCCAAATGGTATTGCATCTTATGATACATGCAGGTGAGAAGTGAAAAGAGGTAGAAATTTGAGAATGTTAATATTAATGTTCCATGAAACAAGATAGAGGTATTTTCTGATATACCAGTAAAAGACTGAAAATATCTTAAACCAAAAATGCACTTACTACACTTAGATCACTAAATATTATAACTTTCCAGCAGAATAGCTTATGGGATTCTGGCTGTTTACCTGTGTGATCCTTAAACTAAATGAAACCCATTACCTAGCTTTCAAGTAATAGCATCCATTTGAGCATCTTTAGTGAAGGAAAAGAGCAAAATTTCCAAGTTCTCTTTTCTTGCTTTGTTCCTTTGTTTCTTTTCTTCTTTCTTTCCTTCCCTCCTTTCTTGCTTCCTTCCTTTCTATTTATTTTTGTTTTTCAGAAATCAATTTTTTCTGTGTAGCCCTAGCTGTCCTCAAGCTCCTTCTGTAGACCAGGGTGCCCTGGAATTCAGAGATCAGCCTGTCTCTGCTCTCAAGTGATAGGATTAAAGGTGTGTGCCACTACTGTCTGGCTTTAAAGCTCTAACTCTACTGAATACATACTGATTTCACGTCCTAATAAAGTAGAAAATTCATGGGGCCATGTACTTATCTTGTTAAAAAGAAAAATAAACAGTAATTAAACTTATCACATAAAATCGTTCAAAGAATCATAAAATTTAAGAAGACATTAAGAACTGGGGCTACAGATTAGTAGGTAGACTTTTTCCCTAACTTGCACAGCACATGGGATTCGGAGTCTGGAGGATCAGTAGTTCAAAGTCATCCTCAATACCTTGACATCTTAATGTCTGTATCTAGGTTACAACAGTTAGAATAATTATTTCTAGCTTCACTCATTTATCTTTGAATTTCATTTTTGCATTTGAATAATATTCATGTATTCCATTTTCATTAACCATTCATCAGTTGTTGGACATCTTGGCTGTTCCTTTTCTACCTATAATGAATAGAACAGCAATGAACAAGAACTAGCAAGTAGATGTACTATAAGTCTATAAGGCGTTATGTGTTTATGTTTAAGTGGTTTAGCTGGATCATTGTGATTGATCTCTTTCTAGATTTTTAAAGATCTCTTTATTTTATTATTTTATGTAGATAAGTATTTTGTCACAGTCCTATACAAGAGCAACTAGTTCTCAAAACCACTGAGCCACATCTCTAGCTCCGATTTTCCAGAAATCTCCACACGTATTTTCCTACTGGCCGAACCATTCTGTGCTCCCACAGGTGGGTACATACTCCTCTTTCTGAATATCCCTGTCAGTATTTCTCATATATTTTTTTAATCATTGTTACTCTGATAGGTGATAAGACAAAGTCTTTACTATTTTTAAATTGCATTTCCCTGATACCTGGGAATAGTGAGCATTTAAAAAATATTTCTCAGCCATTGGCATTTCATTTTTTGAAAACTCTTCATTTGGTTCCATGTTTCTTTTTTAATTGTGTTGTTTTCTTTGTTTATTTTTCTGAGTTATTTGTGTATTCTAAATACTAATGCTTTGTTAGCTGTATAAGTAGTAAATTTTTTCCACTTCTGTAGGCTGCCCTTGCTTGAATGGTGATGCCCTTTGCTGTACAGAAGCTTTTTAGTTTCATGAGGTACCATTTAATAGTTATTGGTCTTAATGTTGAATCCATCAGGATCCTCTTCAGGAAGTTCTTTTTACATGCCAATGAGTTGAAATATGTTCTGCCATTCTCTACTATCAGATTCATAGTGTCAGGCCCTAAGTTGACGTCCTTGATGCATTGAGAGTTGAGGTCTGTGCAGTGTGAAAAAGTAGTATCCACTTTCATTGTTCTACATGTAAGTATCTAGTTCAAGACTTATAACATCAAATGATAAAGGAATATCAATTGGAAAGTAAGAAGTCATAGTATCCATACTTCAAATGTTAGTTCTATACATAGAAGACCTAATGACTATTCCTATCTTGAAAAGCTTGTTTCACAAACTGGCATTATGCAAAATTAATACACAACAATCAGCAGCATCCAATATACAAATGAAAAACATGCTGAGAATAAAACATAATAATGATGCCATTCAATAGCCTCAAAAAATATCTTGGCATACATTTAACCAAGGAAGTAAAAGCCTTGCATGATGAAAACTTTAAGACGTTGACGAAAGAAACTGAAGAAGACACCAGAAGATGCAAAGTCCTTCCATGGTCATGGTTTGTTAGTACCAATATTGTGAAAATGGCCATCCTACCAAGAGAAATCCATTGATTCACTGTAATTGCCATAAAAACTCCAAAGGAGTTCTTCACAAGAATTGAAAAACTAGTCCTGAATTTCATATAGGGATATAAAATATCCAAGATAGCCAAAACAATTCTAAATAATAAAAACTTTTGTGATACTACCATTCCAGTTTTCAAGACCTATAATAATAGAATAGTGTAGTGACATCATTTAAATAATCCACATTGATAAATGAAATACAACTGAGAACTACCCCCCATACAAGCCTTCACTCCTTCAGTCACCCCATTTTTTAAAAAAGAAGACAGTAATATCCATTGTAGAGGAAACAATATCTTCAACAAATCTTACTAGTTAAAATAAAACTTCTGCTACTGTTTTAAGGTACCTGTTTATTTTATCAAATTCCTAATATACTAAAAGTAAAAAAAAAAATTAAGGGCAAAATTATTTGAAATGACTTGATCAGAATTATAGAGTGGTAAAATAAATGCACATAAAATATCAAAGCCAGAAGATAAATTATTTAAAACAAAACAAAATAGTACCTTACAATATATACAAGGAAATCTTGTATATATTTTAAATATACTCTGAAGGAACATATAATATTTTGGTGCATATTATTTTTTCTTAAATACACAAATGCATATGTATACCACATCACAAAATTTGGACATGAGAAAGAATTTTCAACATGTCATGAAAGAGTGAGCTAAAAGATACTGGACACCTGGGAGAGATAGTCATTTACAGACAAGGAAAGAGCTATGGAGAAAAAGGATCTCTTCTTGTAGTGAACATGAAGTTGTTCTCATGCATTTTCCATCCACATGTTTTCCATCTAATGGAATAACAAGTACTCTGAATAAATGAAGTATACATATCAGCTATAAATGAGATTGATGATTGATAACTTTGCTTAAAGAAAATAAGAAAGGGGTGGGGCTTCAGCACAGTGGTAGAGTGCTTGTTTTACTTCACATGTAGGTCACTGCCTGAAGATCCAGAGCTATAAAAATCCATAAAGAAATAGGGAAGATCTTAAATTGTTTCATGTTTGGAAGATTCAAACTAAAAGTAAGTATATGGTAGAAGAAAATTACTATGGTTTTATAATTTTAATTCATGGCAATTAAAAAATCATAGAAGCAGTTGTAATATTGCATACAAACCACCTTTTCTCCACTCACCCAAGCTTGTGTCTCCTATTTTGCTCTCTTCCATTCATCTCATAGCTTACACAGCCTTTGTAACAAAATAAATCTATCGCCAGATGGTGGTGGTGCACGCCTTTAATCCCAGCACTTGGGAGGCAGAGCCAGGCGGATCTTTGTGAGTTCGAGGCCAGCCTGGTCTACAGAGTGAGACACAAAGCTACACAGAGAAGTCCTGTCTCAAAAAACAAAACAAAATAAAACAAAACAAAACAAAAATAAAAAAGAAAGAAATCTATCAATTTTCCTTTTGTGAGTTGCTTTTTACAGCTAATTGCATGGGTAAGAAATTCTGGATTGTTTTGGCTTCTTGCATTTTATGGTAGATTTGGCTTAATTGGATCTATTTTTTTTTAATCTGCTCTGATTTGGTTTGTTTCTGTTTGCTATTGATTTGGTATTGTTTAGTTTGGGGGGTACCTGTGTTTTTCAAGTGCTACCTAACCACTGTAGCATTGATCTGTATTTTGGCCTCAAGGTTATGAATTTTGGATTCAGAATTTTAAGTATAACATTGCAAAGTTCAATAAATAAAGTAAAATATTATAATAGCTACAATGAATATTATGTAAAAAATCTTTTTTGAGTTTTTTCCTCAAAATGAATGATTTTTTTTGTGTGTGTATCTTGAACTTTACCTCACTGGTATTAAGAGCATTTTACCATATATTAGAATGAAGAATGTGGTCTCTTTCTGCTTAATCTAAATTTTACTAGATAACATTTTGTCTTAAGATTTGTTCATAAATTTTGAAAAGTATTTTGTAACAAATTCATAAGATTTTACCATATATATTTCTCCATGGTGGTAAATTATCTCTAATGCTTCAATGTAAATCTGAAGATATTAACTGAACTGGAAATCTAAAGGAGAAGGAGGCAGAAGAATACAATGGAGTAAAAAAGTGGTTATAAATCAACCTGGATGAAGCTTTCTTGTGGAAAGAAAATTGCACATTGCACATCGGGTGAATGGTATTCTATTAAGAACTGGTCAATTGCATCAAAATTAAAACTGGACTCATGTACGAGGCTTTACAGACACATTTTTGCCCATGTTTCCTTTATGGACACATAGCACAAAGCTCTATCAGAGAAATCAAGTAAATTAGGCACATTAATAATATAAGAATCTTCTTTCTCCCTGATGTTCATATTTCCTACATAGAATATAAACTTGATGACTAGAGCTCAAGCAATCTGAATAGTAGTAGGCTAAAGAGATACCTAAGAAAATTGCAGAAACCTCATCCCTGACTCCTGAGCCGTTGATATAATCTTACCCTTATCATTATTTGAAGAAAAGGAAGAGCATGATTATTTTAGCCAGAGATAAACAAGGTTTCTGATTCTCACAGCTGAATGTAATCATCCACTTCACCAACTGCTACAGCTCTCCATGAAGTTTCCACCTAGCCGCTGGAAAAGCATTTCTAGTGCAATGATCCTCTCAGCTGGGGAGGTAAATAGTCCAGGTGCCAAGAACAATTTACCTGTCCTATGATCTGCAATCTCTCACAAGTATTTGGAAGTTCAGTCATTTCCATTTTTACATGGATAATCCTAGGGCACTATGTGAAAAATTCTTCCTGAATTTGTCACTCCAGCTTCTCCAACTCTAGGAATGTGGAAACACTATCAGCACATCAAACTGCAAAATAAGATGTGTGTACTTCAGGCACTATAAACTTGTGAGGCTACAGATATGCCTCAGTGGTAGATCCCTTACAGAGCAACACACACACACACACACACACACACACACACACACACACACACACATTGGGGTGAGGGATACTTTGTAATAACAGCATTACATGGTAAAATTTTTCAAACACTAACTCTCCCTGCTCTCCTAAAAAATTAAACAGATTTTTCTATGTCCAGATAGAGACTCAAGTTCAAGACATTTTTAAATGATCTAGGATGAGTTGAAAACTGTAGCTTTCAGCAAATCCAATTCTATAGATATTTTTGTAAGTGTAAGCTTTTAAAAGGACTGTCATAATGTGTGTGATTGTGTGTGTGTGTGTGGGGGGGGTTATATCATTTGGTAGTCTGGACATTAATACGCCAGAGGTAAATATTGAGGATAAAAATTATATGGCCCTGAAAACAGAAAATATTTGCTATTGCTTTATGTAATTTTTGGCAATATTTCATGTTTTAAATATTTATGATGAGACTATTATAAACATGTACACAAGTATACTTCAAATATGCAGAATTTTGAGGCTTTAGGACAATTTTATTAGAAATTAAAAAATCATCCAGAGCTGCCCATAGACACCTGAACAGCTTCTAGAGAGGTGGACGAAAGAGAGAAAGCAAATAGCCTTTTCATTTAGGCTGACATAGAGGTCAGAGACCAGGGGGACAAGAAAACTCTTGGTGGGGAGAGAGGTTTAGAGAAAGAGTAAAGAAGTCCCAGATGTTTAGGAAACTCAATATGTTATGGAAAGTATCTTTAGAAAAAAAATTTAGAAAGAAGAAAAAGAGACATTCATAAAATCAGGCAGACTTATGAAGTTGTATGGTTATGGTTTGATAAGTTGCTTCCCTAAAATGTATGACTTCTGAGAAAAAAAATACGGTAACTTATTAAGGGTGGACTCTTGACTAGGTTTTAAAGCAATGAAACTAGCATGTTAAATCTGCAGCAAATAAGTGTTTGGAAAGGAAATTATATGTGTAAGAATCTCAGCTACACCTAAATATATAAAATTAAAATATCAAATAATACCAAATAATAGGCTTCAACTTTTAAAGTTCAAGTTTGAAATATGTAGTGTATATAACAGAATGCTGAATGATGCGTGCACATTATTAGTCAGTTAATAACAAAACCCCTGAAATAATCTGTCTATTAAGAGGAAATGTTTGGTGTTCTTTAGTGTTAAAGTTTTCAGTCAAAAGTCGGTTGGTGTTGATTTTATATGAGTCCAGTGGCAAGAAATCACATCACATACATACATGTTGGTCACTTTAAACAGCCATGAAGCACAGAAAGGGAAAAATAAACAATAGTGATATAGTATCATTTGAGTACATTCAACTGCTAACTTTATCTAGTCCACTTTATAGTTTCCACTCTCTTCCAATAGTGCCATTTGGGGCTTTTGACAATTAACAAACATATTGACTTTTATGAACTAATTCAGATCAACTTTCTGAGTTAGTCAGGTTTCTGTTACTGTAATATCAGCTTATATGAGAAAAAACTTATTTGTTTCACAGCTTTAGGAGATTCGGTTCATGATTGGTTGTCCAATTATTTTTGTGGGTCTGTAATGAGGAAATACTTAAACTCTGCCTTCCCAAAGGCGAATTGCCTTCTCTAAGAACAAATACAATGTTTGCTGGCCAGTGGTGGCACACACTGTTGATCCTAGCACTTGGGAGGCAGAGCCAGGCGGATCTCTGTGAGTTCAAGGCCAGCCTGGTCTACAGAGCCAGTATCAGGATAGGTACCAAAACTATACAGAGAAAAATCCTGTCTCGAAAAAAATTGATAATATAATATAATATAATATAATATAATATATATATATATATGTATATATATATATATATATATAGTGTGTGTGTGTGTCTGTGCCTGTGTCTGTGTGTGTGTGTCTGTGTGTGTATCACACATAGAAACTCCTCTCAGCAGGGTGGACAAACAGATGGAACTTGTTTAGTGATTAAGAATAGCTGCCCCATCTCTGCCTGGACAGCCAGCTATAAAAGATAGCCTGGGGGCGGGGGGTAATGAAGCCACATTCATTCTAACTAGAAAGAAACATCGATGCTGCAGTATTTTCTATTTCATTCTATTATTTTATTTTTATTTTTAATTTATATTTTTACATTTTAATTTTTAAGCTATTTTGGTTTGGTTTTTATTTAGCCAGAATGGGACAGTTAATGAATCTTCTTTATTACCTGTTCTGTATGGTTTCCCAAACATAAATATTTGGGCCAAGTCTTAATATCTCAGTATTGCTCAAAGGGCCAGGTCCAAAGTATACTCTGATATTCAGGTCAAACTCCCAGATGCGAGCCCGTCACAGAGTTCAAAACTGCACATTACATACTTGCACCATAACATGGTAGGAAAAGCAAACGTCATACATGGCCATTCAAAAGGAGGAAACATGAAAACAAGGAGGGATTCAACTTTGGAAATATAGAAATCCACAAAATAAATCATTGTTACTAAATATATTTAGTATCCAGAGTACACAGTGACAGAGTGTGTTTCAAAGATCCTAGGTAGCAGTCCCTGAGAATTTCCTGATTGAAATCCACATGAACTTCTTGTTTTTGTGTGATTTTAACTGAAATCGAATTTGATCCCTTTCAGAATCCATTTTCTCCCTCTAGAAACTCCCAGTTACCCTCTTGTGAACGTTTCCCATGTCCCCTACTCTCAAGTTAATAGCCTCTTTGATATTATTGCTACATAGAAATATATAGAGATACATGGGTACATAGTTATAAAGATAGATACAGAAACAAGTGTATGTGCATGAACAAATATATGGAGATACAGTCTACTGCATTCATTTTTGTTGGTGTGTATATAGTTTCAAGGATGACCACTCCACCATTTGCCAAACAATGAAAGGGTTGTTCATCCCTGGAAAAAGACTCACCTTCCTTCTCTCAAGAGTCAACTGTTAAACTGCTCATAGTTCTTTGTCTATCAGTGGGACCCCAGGTCATTTTCCTCCTTCTAAATTAACAAATCTATTGATATTGTCATTTTCCAATTTTGTTTATACAGCCATTTATAAGACAGACTGTATCACAGATGACTCTTGTATTCTGACTCTTAAAATAGTTCTGTCCCCTTTTTCTCTATGTTCTGTGAGCCATAGATGCAGAAGCTGTGATATAGATGCATTCATGAACACTGGGATCCCCAAGATCTGTTCATCTCTGAACTGGGTCCATTTGTGATTTTCTGTAATTGTCTCCACTTGCTGGAAAGAGAGAGAAGCTTCTTGGATGAAAGGTAGGACCGATCAGTGTTTATAAGGTTGAAATGTATAATTTAGTTAGAAATTATGCTTAGCTAGCAAAGTTGTTTATTCCTTTCTAATGTCCATGACCTTGCTAGCCCTGGGAAACTGGCTTGATTTTCATTATCAGTAACGATTTCTTTTCTTCTGGGTGGATATTATGTCCAGTTAGACAGCTGTTGGTAGCCACTGACGTGTGTGTGCCACTTACTGCGTCCTTATCGATATCCTGTCATGCTGGTAACTATGGCTTGTAGATGTCACGGGTGGGTAGGACTGTTTAGTTCCTTCCATCACTTGGTAGCTTGTATACTGTTTTCCAGAACCATGGAAGCTAGATCACAGGAGGGAAGCATTCAGGTCAGCTCCAGTTTGAATACTCCCAGTTCTATGTCCTAAGTGTACAACTCTTTCAGTGACCAGCATCACATGCTTCCTATATGTTCTGTTAGCAGTTCATCCTTATCCATGGAATCTTTCTGTTTTTCCTTTGGCTTTTCTTCCACAGCTCCTTGCATTGCTCTTAGAAGGCATTGTCTCTCCATGTGAACTTATCTCCCAAGATGTCTTTGGAAATTGGTCAGTGTAGATTTAACCAACCGTCTTATTAAATAAGAAACACAGAGCCAATGTAAAGATAAAAGCCCAAGAGGTCAGAGCTAACAGCCTTACCCGCCTGCTGCTGGCTAGCCTCTTCTGCCAAGAGACCTCTCCGAAAAAGGAGCTACTTCCTGTGCGTTAGTCTTATAAAGACTTCCTGTTCTGCCTTCTCATTGGTTGTAAACCCAGCCACATGACTGCCTCGTCACTGCCTGTCTGTACAGACCTCCAGACACACATTGGAGCGTGTGTCTCCAATGCCAGCTGTATCCTTGAACACACAGAGATCTACCTAGCTGGGATTAAAGGCGTGTGCCACCACCGCCCAGCTTTTGCTATGGCTTGCTAATAGCTCTGACCCCTAGGCAACTTTATTTATTAACATACAAAGAAAATCACATTTCAGTACAAATAAAATAACACTATAGGTCAGAATATAAACAACCCCGTAATACTGTGCCAAATTTCAAAGCCAGAAACCTCTGGACAGTACCAAAGTTTTCCAATGGCATGAGTCATAGTTAGATCTGTTGAACCATGACATCTGTAGCCTCAGAGACTTACCTGGGTGAAAAGGATGGCCCGGAATCCACCTCATAAAAGACTTTGCCTTGGAAAATCTTTTAAGTATGCTTGCATGTATGCACCTCTGAGCCAATGATAGTTGGGGTCTTGTTGATTTCTTTATGCATAAAGGGTAGCTATGAATCTTTTGGTCTTAGTACAAAGAAGAATGTATTTTTCTTAATGGTCTTACCACATCTGACTAGTTATGCCTCCAACACCTTGAATGAACAGTTGCCTGACATTTTGGCCAAGGGACGATTTCTCACCACTGTCTTTCATTAGAGTCTGAGACAGAATGTCTATTTTTGTGGCTGTTCACTTTTCTGCAGTACATGCAAATCATACACAACCATGTGAAACTACAGTTGACTTTATTCCTGATTGTAGGGAACTCTCCATAAGGCCACAGATTCAGGTTTAGAGAACTAATGAGTAGAAGGGACTATGAGATACTTGGTCTACATTTTATCTGATTTGTGCTTTGTTGGCTTGGTGAAGGCAACTTCCATGGGGTGATAGAATGCTACCATGATTATCCAAATTAATGTTTTTAGGAGTCAGCAGACACTAATTTATGATGAGTTGTTCAAGTGTCATAGGAAGTTAATAGTCTGTAGTTAATCATTCAGTTTCAAGTAATGACCAGAAGCATCCTGCAGCATACTAAGACATCATTCTCAAAAAGAGAATACCTGTCTGTAGATAATACAAGGTCTTGCTTCAAAATTCTGAAGGAGTGCACAGTTATTTATCTGTGGACATTTGCCATAGGTGACAAGAAGCAGCCCGATCTGCCATTGGTACTTCAACTGTCATTGGTTCAGATAAACACATTCAAATGAGGATGTGAGATGAATGACAAAGAAAGAAATAAAAGGAGGACATGAGTGCTCCTAGGTATGGTGGAAAAGGTTTATTGTAGCTATGAGGGAGTGCATAGCCAAAAGCATCTGGAAGGGTCCAGAGTAAGCATGACCAGTGACTGAGCCAGGCCATGTGAGGAAAGCAGTGAGGGGAAAGAGAGAGAGGGAGCAAGGTGCATTGGCCGAGAGGGTAATAGGCTGTAAGGCCGAAAGGGACCCGGGTGGCCAAAGTGGCTGGATTATAGAAGGAAGAGCACCTAGGGGAAGGACAGCCCAGCCCCTGCCTGGGCTGGAGAGTCAGGGTAGGGTGCAAGGCATGCCAGCCAGGGGACCCTGTCACCTGTAGGAACTGAGGGATACTGGAAAAACTTAGCCATCAGTGTTCACTTTGTTGTCTTAATAGTGTTAATAAGCATCTCAGTCATTTGTCACAGGTTTGAGACCTAATGTTTTCTACATTGTCTGCCAAATCTAGTCATGGTAGACAGCATGCTATTTTGCTAAAAATGAGAGGTCAGTTGCTACAATTTATCTTTACTCTCAGAAGGGACATATGGCATGTCTCATACCTCAAAACAAACCCAATTTTCACTGAGGTAAAATGTTTCTAATTTTTTTATTATTAAATTTTATTTATTTTATATACCAACCACGGTTTCCTCCCTCCTCTCCTCCTCTTCCCTCCACTCACCTTATTTCTACTTCCCCATCTACTCCTCAGAAAAAGTAAGGCCTCCCATGGGAATCAACAACATAGTCATATCAGACTGAGGCAGGACTAAGCTCCTTCCCCTGGATCAAGGTTGAGCAAGACATCCCACCATAGGGAGTAGTTCCACAAAGCCAATTCATGCTCCACTGCTAGGGGCCCCACAAACAGACCAAGCTACAGAACAATCACCCACATGCAGAGGGCCTAGGTTGGTCCTATGCAGGCTCTCTAGCTATTGGTCTAGAGTCTGTGAGCTCCTACAACCTTGGGTCAGCTCTCTGTGGGTTTCCTATCATGATCTTGACTCCCTGGCTCCTACCATCCTTCCTCTCTCTCTTTAACAGGACTCTCAGAGCTAGGCCCAATGTTTGGCTATGGATCTCTGCCTCTGCTTCCATCACTTACTGGGTGAAGGTTCTGTGATGACTATTAGGTTAATAACCCATCTGATTATAGGAGAAGGCCAGGTCAGGCATCCTCTCCACTATTGCTAGAAGTCTTAGCTGGGGTCATCCTCATGGATTCCTGGGATTTTCCCTGGTACTAGGTTTTTCTGTAACCCCATAATGGCCCCCTCTATTAAGCTGTCTCTTTCATTGCTCTCCCTGTCTGTCTCTCCTTCAACTTGACCATTCCAATTAAGTTGTCAATATTACTTCCCATCCTGTGATATGGAAATATCATATAAATTAAATAACAGCAACTGTTGTTATTTACTATATGATTCAATGCATAGAACATTATCGATGCATTGAATATTTTTTTACATGAAAACTTAGCCAAAGGAAAGTTGATCAAGTCCATCTAAATTGGGACATAGGACCAGACATGTAAAAAGCCTACAAAGTAGCATATACAAAATGAATTGCTGGCTTTTCCAACCAATAGAAACTGCTTATAGTGATTTAGTGCTTATTTAAAAAATCTGTATATTCAGTTATTTTACTTTTGGAGTATGGTGTACAAATGGCATCCTGGTAGAGGTAAGAAGAAAACTTGTGGGATCCAGATGGCTGCTTAAAATAATGTTTTCAGGCCATGGCAGAGCTCCTGTCCACATGAGCTAAACTGAATGAGACTACTTGCACAAAGCTACTAAAGATCAAGCCAGCCAAAGTCCTAATGCATGGCTTACAATCTTACCACTAGCTAAAGAGCCATTGACAGTGGGAATTTCCTATCTATTTAATTTTCAGGAAAATTATGATCGAGTAACCAAGGTTATAGCACTAGCAATGTCAGATTATACCAACTGTTGTATTCTCCATTATGGTCAAATATATACTCCACGACCCCAGGATGCAATTACTATCTTTGCATTTAGTTTTCCCAATTCAGTGGCTACAACTCTACTGTGTGATATAGCTTCAAGAGAGGGGAACCAATACAACACTTCAGGAAGCCAGAGATTTCCTCATAAATTTATGTTTTATGCAATAATAATCTCTCAGTAGATTGTTCTTTCTAACACTTCAGTTTTGCTAAGACAATGGATCTGTTTGTATGCATTAAGGCAAGGTATGTCTGACATATTCAAATCCCTTACTATGGTTCTTGATTTGATCCATGTTTCAGTAAATACACCAAATGGCTATCTACATCCTGTCCTAACTTTTCATGCTGAAAAAGTAACAGAGTTGCCCTTTCCTTTTGAACTTAAATCAGTAGATTTGACAAGGTCTTACTAAATACTTTCTCCATCCCTCAAACATTGTCCTAATTTAATGTCTACTTGACACAAGTTACAGTCACCAGAAAGGAGAGTGTCACAGTTGAGAAAATGCATCTATAAAATCAGAGCTATAGGCAAGCCTGTTAGACATTTTCTTAATTAGTGATTGATGGGCGAGGATTCAGCCTATTGTGGGTGGGGTCACCCCTGGGCTGCTGGTTCTGGATTCCATAAGAAATCAGGCTGAGTTAGCTATGGGAACCAAGCCTGAAAACAGAATACCTCCAAGGTCTCTGCATCAGCTCCTGTCTTAGGGTTTCTATTGCTGTGAAGAGATACCATGACCATGGCAACACTTATAAAGGAAAACATTTAATTGTGGTGGCTCCCTTACAGTTTCAGAGGTTCAGTCCATTATCATCACGGTGGGGAATGTGGCAGCATGTAGGCAAACATGGTGCTGGAGTAGTAGCTGAGAGTCCTGTTTTTTACAGTCAACAGGAAGTCAACTGAGAGACTGGGCAGTGTCCTGAGCATAGGAAACTAAAAGCCCACCCCCACAGTGACACACTTCCTCTCCCAAGGCCATACCCACTCCAACAAAGCTGCACCACTCAATAGTTCCACTCTCTTTGAGATTATGGGGCCCATTTACATTCAAACTACCATGGCTCCTATCTCCAGTTTCCTGCCCTGCTTGATTCCCTGTCCTGACTTTCTCTGAAAGTAAACTAAATAAACTTCCCCAAATTTCTTTGGTTATGGTGTTTCATCACAGCAATAGTAACCCTAAGACAAACATATTTCCTAGATATCTTTTTATTTTAGTTTTTAAGTTATTTATTTATTTATTTATTTATTTATTTATTTATTTATTTATTTATTTATTTTACAAACCTACAGCAGTTTCTCCACCCATTCCCTCTCATGCTTTCCGTCCCAATCCCCCCATCTATTCTTTCTCTGTTTCTGTTCAGAAAGGGGCAAGCTTCCCATGGGTATCAACAAAGTATGATATATTAAATTGCAGTAAGATTAAGCACTTCCCCTTGTATTAAGGCAGGGCAAGGCAATCCAGTATGAAGAACAGGTTACCAAAAGCCAGTCAAAGCATTTAAGGACAGGTCCTGCTCCCACTGTTAGGAGTCCCACAAGTAGATCAAGCTACACAACTGTTTCATATATGTAGAGGGGGCCCAGGTCAGTCCCATGCATGCTCCCTGATTGCTGGCTCAGACTCTGTGAGCTCCTATGAGTCAGATTTGTTGTTCCTTTGGGTTTCCTTGTGATATCCTTGACCTCTCTGGCTCTTATAACTCTTCCTCCCTCTCTTCAGCAGGATTCCTCAAGTTCAGCATAATGTTTGACTGTGGGTCTCTGCATCTGTTTCCATCAGTTACAGGATGAAGCCTCTCTGATGACAACAGAGGTAATCAACCAATTGATCACAAGAGATGGCTAGTTCAGGTTACCTATCCACTTTTGCTTGAAGTCTTAGCTGGAATCATCCTTGTAGATTTGTGGGAATTTCTCTTGCATCAGGTTTAGACATTTTTAATGCCTTCCATCTGTGTAGTTATTTCATTGTTCATTTTTTCCCTAATGTACTATGTCATGGAACATATTTTATATCTCACTTTTAGTGGTCTGATTGGACTTAGTTTATTTATAACATTAAAAGAAAATCGAGAGGACAAGTTTGCTTAGAAAAGGTATTTGATGCCAATTCTTCTATATGAATTCAGTACTCAGAACTCACAAATTATAAAAAGAGAGGGGGAACTCCACACATGTATCATGGAGTATTTCTTTTAGGAGGCCACTACTATATATGAGATAGTATAAGATTAATCTCTTCACTTGCAGGTGACAGGGCCTATCCTCTTGTGAATTACAGGTTGATATTTAATGGTGTAGAAGTCTACTTCCATTTTGGTGGGAAGGTCATTTCCAATGACAATATGGAGACCTTCTCAATTGGCTGAGTCATTAGAACTCAGAAATTCATTATTCCTAATCTCATCAGGGTCTTCACACGTTTACATTTTACCTTAGGCTAGCTCATTTCTTTCCCACTAAGTGTCTCTATTTTACTAATGGATTCTCTATAAGTCTGGGAACTCAAAATTGCATTGTAATTCAGCCATTTTCAGAAAAAAAAGACTTTGTGCTTGATTTTGATCAATTGCTTGTGCTACAGGAAATATGGGGCTTCTTCGGGTCATACTTAAATGCCTTCAGGTCATTTATATAGCACTTAAGATAGTAATTTGAATCAATACACTCATTCTTTTTTTTTCATCACTTTGTCCAGCAACATTAAGAAAAGTCAATCAACATCATTATGTTTGTTTGTTTTCCAAAAATACTTGAAAGTATATACAGTGTCACACAGCTCTTTGCTTCCTGTAAGTGGTTGACTTGAAGCATCCAAGGGAAAATTTTATATGACTCTGTTGCCAAACTGCTCGATGGACTTCAGTGCTCTCCTTACCATTGGGGAATGGAACTATTAGAATCTTTAAACTTAATTAGAATAAAGGGCTAATTCTGGAAATCCCAAAACCAAATTAAATAACTGTTTCAAATGCCTGTGTCTCTCAAATTACTGTTTGTACCAGAATTTCAATTAATTTTGTTTTCAGAAGAAAACAGAAATGAAAGATTTAATACATATATATATATATATACACACACAAATAAGTGTGTATGTGTACATACATGTCTCTGTTATATATTCTGCTATAAACCTAAACTGAGTCCAGATCTGAATATAAAAAAATGAAATACTAACTCAAACATCACCATGGACAGCAATGTATTCTTCCTGAATCTATCTTTTTACTCGGGTTACTCTTTTCGACTGCTTGGCTGAGTACCTCCCAGGTTAGGAAAAATATTGTGCTCTAGTCAGATTTCCAATAAAAATGTTATAATCATATAGACACTCCAAACAATAATTTTCACACACACACACACACACACACACACACACACACACACATATATATATATATATATATATATATATATATTTCAGCATCAAAGGACTCAGACAAATTATTGCAGGTTTATATAGTCTATACACTCACATGTACACATACACAATGGTAAATGTGTTCTTGTCCATAAACATACACACATCTGTAAGGATTCAAATGCCTGTTATTTTTTGTATATATGTGACTTAAATTCACATACAAGGAATAAAGAGAAAGAAAACTGAAGAGATTATTCATGGTTTTATTTTCATTATGATGGACTGTAATTTCATTAGTGCCATAGGACTTTCTTGAATTAAATCACCATGAAGCCTTGAAAATCCTGTTGGTACTCTGTTTCTAAGTATTCTCTATTAAAAAAGAACTTATGTATTGACATTTCATTTCCTATAACTACACATCCCTGGTTTTAGTATTAACACTAAGGCACTAGCTGTCATTACTAGCAGCCAGTGAATATTTTTCTTCGAGGTATATAAATGCACTATCCCCATCCTCCGAAGTTAAGAATGGTAATGATAATATGCAAGGTTCCATGCAGATAAACATTTCAAACATGGGTCATGTTACTCTGACCTTTTCTCCTTTTACAGCAAATCAGGCAGACTCATGGTTGACCATTATGGGTGCCTGATTTATCAAATAAGTATAAGACTCCAGGGTATCTAATCTTGTTACATAGCTTTAAAAATAAAAAAAAAAATGTTTGCAATGTGCATCTTTCTCAGGACTTTTGGGAAATATAATGTAGACTATTCTAGTTTTTAAATATTCAGGAGTTTAACCCTGCCATAATTATAGAAAAAGAAAATATGCTTTATGTGATTTTCCTCCAAACATAAAATATTAAAAACACTGGGTAAAAAATTAATTACTGGGTAGAGAGTATACAAAGAAAAAAACGTGTGAAGACAAATGTCAGGAAAGGTTACTTTGACATAACAGCAGATGAGATGGTGGCTCATTCTGTGGCTGGATATGGAGTGGGCACAGTTTCAGTTATGCTTAAATCACTGCATTGGTTCACTTTTTACAAGAGATAATGTGTCTCCATGGTTAGAGTCCAGAATCACTAGAAATGCCTGGGCTCTGCTTCAAACCACCTTTTAAATTTCATTGAAAAGACATCATCTATTTCCCTACTCAATAGTGAGAACCAAACTCTAGATGATGCAACACTTTCTCTCTACTGATTTTTGAAGTTTACTTTAAGCAGCAACTGTTTAAGTAGACTTGCAACTTTGTATCCCTGAGTTTATTTAGAAGATACGTTTTATTTTTGCAAAATCAATTGTAGTTGTTTTAAAAAAAACTTTTATACTCTCTCATACATTATATCATAACCACAGTTTCCCCTCCCTCCCACTTCACTGCTCCCCACAACTCCCGTCTCCCAGCTCCATTCCTCTTGGTTCAAAAAAAAAAAAAAAAAAAGGGTGTCACAGACATATTCACTGAACATGACTTAATAAGACATAATAAGACTGGGCAGCTGGGCAGTGTTTAATCCCAGCACTCGGGAGGCAGAGGCAGGTGGATCTCTGTGAGTTCAAGGCTCACCTGGGCTACAGAGTGAGTTCCAGGAAAGGCGCAAAGCTACACAGAGAAACTGTTTCGAAACCTGCTCCCCCTCCTCAAAAAAAAAAAAAAAAAAAAAAAAAAAAAAATGACAGGGCACTGAACAAGCCCTCATAGCAAGACTGGACCAGACAACAAAGTAGGAGGAAAGAGGTCCCAAGTGCAGGCAAGAGTAGGAGACATGCTCCACCCCTCCCCCTGACCTTGACACACCCCCTCCCATTGTTGGTATTCTCACAAGAACACCAAGCGGTACAATCATAAGGCATATGAAAGGGACCTAGCTAAGACCCATACAGGGTTCATGATTGTCACTTCAGTCTCTGTGAGCCCCTATGAGCCCTGCTCAGTTGATTCTGTGAGTCTTGTTCTAGTGGTGTCCTTGACCTCCCTGTTTCCTCCCCTCTTCGGCAGTGTTCTTCTCACTCCTAGTGTTTTTGACAGAGGGTCTTTGCATCTACTCCTATCAGCTGCTGGATGACATATCTCTAATGACAGTTGGGCTAGGCACTTATCTATGAGTATAGCAGAATATAATTAGGAATCTTTCCATTGACATTTTTTTTGGTTTTCGAGACAGGGTTTCTCAGTGTAGCTTTGCGCCTTTCCTGGAACTCACTCTCTCTGCAGTCCAGGCTGGCCTTGAACTCACAGAGATCTGCCTGCCTCTGCCTCCCGAGTGCTGGGACTAAAGGCATGCGCCACCACCGCACGGCTCCATTGACTTTTTTTTTTTTTTTTTTTTTTTCCAGATGTGTTCTGTTCTACCTCTGGCCTGTGCTGCCTGTGCCTCTGGTTCCTGGTCATCCATGAATTGTCAGGCGTTAGTTCTTCTTGTGTTGTGGGTCGCAACTTTGACCAGCTGTCCATGGGTTGTCCATTCTCACAAGTTCTGTGCCACCATTGCCCCAGCATGTCTTGCAGGTAAGATATCTTGTAGGTCGAAGGTTTTGTGGCTAGAATGATATCCGAGTACCACTGTTAGGAATCTTGCCTAGTTATAGAAGAGGGTCAGTTAGGGCTCCATTATTAGGAGACTCTGATAGAGTCACTCTCATAGATTTCAGAGTTTCCATTGCACTAGATTTCTACATCGCCTCCCAAGTCCCTCCCCTTAGAAGGCCATCTCCCTCCCCCCACTTCCAATAGTTGTTTCACATCCTTGCCATCGTGAGTTGTTGCTTGTGATTTCGATCTTAGCCATTCTGACAGGTATAAGATGGATCTCAAAGTCATTTTGATTTGTATTTCCCTGGTGTCTAAGGATGTTGAACATTTCTTTAAGGGTTCCTCTGCCATTTGAGAATCTTCCGTTGAGAATTCTCCATTTCTAAATTGGATTATTTGGTTAGTTAATGCCTAGTTCCTTTAATTCTTTATATGTTTTGGAAATCCACCCTCTCTCAGATGTGAAGTTGGTGAAGTACTTTTCCCATTCTGTAGGCTGTCATTTTATCCTTTTGACAGCATCCTTTGCCTTACAGAAGCTTTTCAGTTTCATGAGGTCCCATTTATTAATTGTTGATCTTAGTGCCTGTGCTATTGGTGTTCTATTCAGGAACATGTCGCCTGTTCCAGTGTTTTTAAGGCTATTTCCTCATCTCTCTATCAGGTTCAATGTATCTGGGCTTATGATGAGGTCTTTGATCCACTTGGACTTGAGTTTTGTGCAGAGTGATCGATCCAGAGATATCACCACCCTTGATTTCAAGCTATACTACAGAGCTAGAATAATAAAAACCATGTGGTACTGACAAAATAAAACAGACAGTTGGATCAATGGATTCAAATTGAAGACTCAGAGGTAAATTCAAACACCCATGGAAACCTGAATTTTTATTTATTTAATAAAGAATCCAGAAACATGCAATGGAATAAAGAAAGCTGAAATAAAGAAAGCATCTTCAACTAATGGTGCAGGTCTAATTGGATGTCAGCACGTTAAAGAATAAAAATAAAATTTATAAAGTTACAGTTAAAGTATTTTAATCTCATTTCACCTAATACAGGTAGAATATATATATATATATATATATATATATGTATATATATATATATATACATTATACATAGCAAGAATTTTTAGTATATTTAACTATGAGTTTGCAACAGAATATCTTATTTCTTGATTATGTATGTCCTTTTGACTTAATTTCTTTTCTGTCTCTTATTGTGTTTGTATCCTATACTTTCACAATCGATTTATTAAATCAATTTAAAATGTAAGGTAATCAAACATGCATATTTCAATTGTAGTCACATGATTTCATTTGTTACAGTGTTTTTAGTTCTAATAGCATATTCTATGTAACCTAAAGTTACTTTCCCTTCCAATAGTGTGTATGGTGTGTTATTTTTGTAATGATTTTATTTTTCTTCTATGGATATGATCTAGATGGAAGAATGTATTAAAATATTAATATTCTACAAGACATTTCCTTCTGAATCTCCTTTATAATACAAACTTTTAAAATACTATTCCTCATAATACATATATTAAACCTATTAAAGAGTTTGGTAAGAATGTATCAAATCATAAAAAATTTCAAAGAGCAAACAAAGCTTTCATAAGAACGAGGGTAGAAATATGTATGCGTGTGTTCATATGCGTCTATGCAAACTAGTTTTATCTTAAATCTCTACAATTTTTTTTCTGAAAAAAATGACCGAAAGTAAATGTTTTTATAAATATACAACTCTGAGACTTCAAAATAATTCATGAGTAAGTTGCACAGTTGTGGTGGTATTGTGTTCCCCAAAATATTGTGTACCTTAATAAACTTATCTGGGGTCAGAGACAGAAAAGCCACAATATTAAACATGAGGATAGGCAGTGGTAGCATATGCCTTTAATCCTAGCATTCCAGAGACAGAAATCCCTCTGGATCTCTGTGAGTTCAAGGCCACATTGGAAACGGCCAGGAGTGGTGACACACTCCTTTAATCCAGTAAACCAGCCTTTAATCCCAGGGAGTGGTGGTAGAGAGCAGAAAGGTATATAAGGCGTGAAGAAACTTGAGGCATTTGGCCTGGGTAGGCATTTTGGCCTGGAGAAGCATTTGGGCTGGTTAATCATTCAGGCTTCTAGCAGCAGTTCAGCTGAGAGTCATTTGGATATGAGGACATAGAGGCTTCCAGTCTGAGGAATTAAGACCAGCTGAGAAGTTTAGTTTGCCAGGTGAGGTTAGTTGTGGCTCGTTCTGTCTCTCTGATCTTCCAGTGTTCACCCTAATACCTGGCTGAGGTTTGATTTTATTAATAAGAACTTTTAAGATTCATGCTACACACAGTCTGTTTATATTCGAAACATGAGGTGAAATTATGATACCTGAAAAGTGATCATTTAGCTACAGAATAATGAATGGGATGAAACCTTAACTTACACAGGAACTAGGAGACACGCCTCAGGAAACAGTGACGGTGGAAAATCAGATCCTCCAGGAACCCTCGTGACAGGAATGGCAGCCCTCGTGAGGCACGGAAGTGTAAGAGCACAATGAAGAACTGGAGGAACAAGGAGGTGGTACAAAGCTAGTCATTTCCTACTAGGTAACCTGAAGAGATACAGCAAAGTACCTTAATGATTACTGTGGGTATCTCTTTCTCACAGGATGAATAATAATCAGATGTATTCATGACAAACATGCACAGTGAAAAATTATGGAAAAGTTCATTCCCCAAACCGAGACTTCCTATGGACACACAGAAATGCAATGTCTCTGTTGAATTGAGTAGGGCATGACGTTCATTTATTTTGTGGATTATCAAATAGAACAATAAAGAATCCTGACTCTAAAGGCAGAGCATAAAAGTAGGATAAGGTTTACTCTTATCTAAGTTAAGAAAAATGGAGCTAGAAGACATGGTGGCACATGCCTATAACCCCAGCTCTTGGGCAGGAGAGACAAGAAGTTCAGTTCAAAGTCAGCCTCAGCTACAGAGAGTTGGAGGGGTGTCTGATTTAGAGGGTACCCTATTTTAAACTAAGGAATATAAAAAGAATTTTCATTTACTTTTTAATAGTATTACAATGCTTGCTGTTTATGTAGTTCCATGTTGGTCCAGATATATCTCATTTTATCCATATGAAGCCAAAAAATAGTTTAGAAGGCTATATTAGCATTCTTGCAATTAAAAATTCATTAATGTTCACAAGTACTTTGTTTTTACTTGTCCACTAGAATTTAAAGACAAAGATATTTTGGATTTTCTAAGGTAAGATCTTTGGAAGTAGTTTATATGTAGTGTCAATCAATCAACAAAATTCTCAAGAATTAAGCAGTAGAAAACAATTAAATTTTACCTTCCTTTAGATTTTGCTGAGAGTGTTTGAAATGATTTGTTCCTGGTTTGTAATAAGTAAAACAGTGTGGAATGGAGAAAGTATTTTCTCTTTCAAGGTTTCTGGAAATGCAGCTTTTAAGTCTTTGCAATAAAGTAGAGTAATAAGAACCATTCTGGCCAAACAGAAAGCAACGTGGAAAGATGTTATAAAATAAAACAGAGAAACAGCAAATAAACCAAGGCAGTTGAACAAAACAGCAAAACAGAAATTTAAAGTTCTCTGGTCTTTAATCCTAAATGACAACCAGCAGAGCAAAGGTCTTTTGTGTATATTCTTTCTGGAACAAGTTTTAATATATTCACGTCCCATGAGTAAAATATATATATACATATATATATATATATGTATATATATATTTGTTCACATTTCAGAGCAATCAATTCAAGTTTCTGAAGGCAAAATTGTAAAATTCGGTTTTGATTTGGAAGCCAAAGTCTCACGGTGACTGAGGGGCAGAGGCACTGTGCTAGCTGCATACAATGAATAACCTCCTTCAAATACTGTGGCAGAGAGACATTTTAAGAATTTAATATTTATATCCTATCACTATAATAGCATTGCTATTTTGAAATGTGGAAAAATTTTAAGGTGGAGATCTCACTTGGAGGGCTTCATGTATTTAACTGTGTTGGATTTTTCCTCAGGAATGATGGCCAAAACAAAAGTGGTATCTGTTCTGTTTTCCTGGACTAATAATTAGAACTTTATAATTAACTGCACCCAGTTAGTGTATAAATCACAGAAAACAACTCTACTCCAAGGCCTTCTTTGAAAGGAACTCTGCCTCCATTGGTTAGGATCATTAAGAATGTAATGGCCTTTTAAGCCTGAAATCTAGAAGAGTGAATCAGAGTGTCCTAATGCACTAGTTAATGATGCCTTCACACTACCAATTACTAGCAAACCCATAGCATTAAAATGAACAGTCTTAGATTAAATGTTACTGTGAATATAACAGTTTGTTCATAGCTATACACATGGAGAGAAATAGAGTCCTCATCTTCAGAAAGCAGAACTTGATAAAAGTAAATGAATAATTAAATAATTGGCTTATACATACCATGAGCCTCTCAGTGAATGTCAAAATGTTTATATTACTTGAAAATTTGGAATGCTTATTGTGTAATTTCTAAATATTGTATATTTTTGTGATTTCAAATGAATAACCATCCAATATTACAATATTGCATTCCAGAAATTCATGACTTAATTTATGCATGAGAAATGCATCAAAATTACCATTGACTCCTTCTACAAACCATTTGATCAGCACCCCTTAAAACTACTTCAGTAATAGAGAAAAGAAAAATATAATGAATTATCATAGTCAAGAAGGTCAAAACATACTTTTTAGGTAATGTAGGAAGCTGCCAAATGGAATAATAGAGGAGATAAAAGACATTCTGGGAAAATAAAGCAATCAAATTACCTTTAGAATTTGTCCAAATAATGTACTGATGCTTTTTTTCATACTGAACAATATACTACATTTATTGTCACATTATAGCTTTTTTTCCCTCAACACACAAGATGAACCATCTCACCATCATCATGGAGCAGAGGTAACCTTGGAACACAGTGGAACACATAAGGTAAAAGAGTACAGTACCAGCTAAAGCTACAATAATGATAATGAGGTTGTTACTGCTCTCTACCAGAGGAGGAGAGGAAGGAGGGTTAATACACCCTCACAGGATTCTGCCCACTGTTCCATTCCACATTTAAGCTGCATGTAGTATGAGGGTTGGGGAGTGCTAGACTATGAAGGAAATGGAAACATAACTGAAGTTGGGAGTCAATGTTACAACTTCCATGAGATCATCATCATGTGGGGATGAGACATTGTAGTAATGAATCTATTTTTGCCCTGTATGAGCTCCTATAAGCAATCTGAATAAACTTATTAGTTTAAAAGTACAGACATAAGTGATTCTTTTCTTTGACAACTCTCATAGTTAATTTAGATTGTCAATTCAATCTGGAGTCAACTAAGGGGCATTCCTCTGTTCGAGTCTGTGAGGGCAGTATTAACAATAGAAGACCCTCCCATATAGAAGATGGCACCTTCCAAATATGGCCCAGATATAAAGAATTCCCAGGAGAAAAGTGGTACAGCTTGTTTGCCTGCGTGTCTTCACTTCTTATCACTGACTATATCCATGGTATTGCTGCTACTGCCTCCACCTCTGTGAATTACTGAAACCAATGCTGGAAGCTACATGCAAATGTGGACCCCTTTTTTATCTTAAACTGTTTAAGTGTCATTCACATTTTTACTATTATGCTTTTTACAACAGTTTTGCTAAATGCATCTGTAAATATATTCCAGAATTGTCCTCAAGTGTAAGATCCTATGGAATCAGGCATATTCCTATGTTTAATGAAAAACGATAGTTTTCTGGGTCATGCCCTGGTGGTGGAAGTAGTTAAAATTTACTGAGTCATACATATTAAAATACATTTATTAACATATTAGCTCATCTTTTTTCCTACTGTATTAGTTATGTATCATTGTTAGTAACTTATCTCTTACCTTATAACTTAGTAGCTTAAAGCAAAAAATATTTAATATCTCATACGTTCTCTGAGGGTCAAGCCATTTTGTCTGCCGTTCTGCTTTAGGGGAACTTATAAAATTGAAGTTAATTTGTTATCTGGGTGCAATTATCTCAACCACAGCTAGAGAACCGGCTTCCAAGCAGATCACATGACTGTTGAAGGAGGTTTTTGTTCCCTGGCTAAGTGCTGAGTGCATACTCTTAAGAGCTGCTTATGGTTTGGGTTCTCCAGAGTGAGCAAGAATGTGTATGTTTGTGTGACAGACAGACAGACAGATTGAGATAGAGACAGACAGAGACAGAGAGAAAACAAGAAACAATTCAGAGTCTTTAAATACGATCTTATAAATGACTTATTGTCATTTTGCCATAATCTAGAGGGTCACAAAGACCAGAAACATATGATGCTTTCTCAGAAACTTCAAGTACATGAAAATGGTCTCCATGGATGGCAGTCAGAGCCTTGATTCTGCTGAGGACTGTGCTTTTAAAAATATACCCTCACTGCCCATGGGAGACCTTGCCTTGGAGAAAGTGCGAATGGGGGCTGGATTGGGGGGGAAGGCAGTGGGGTGGAAGGAGGGGAGACAGGGGAATCTGTGGTTGGTGTATGGAATGAATAGAAAAATTTCTTAATAGAAAAAAATATGCCCAATTCTTTGTAAACACATTTGACACATGCATAGATAGATGAGAGCTTTTCTAACTTCTTGGCTTATATATAAAGCAGCAGGAGATATCAATAGGAAACATATTATTCCTAATACTAAAAGTTATTCTTGAAAAAGAATACAATATTCTTCTTTCTTCTTCTCAATAAAGTCTTTGATAGTACATTTAATCACATGTCATAAAATCTTGTATATAACAGATTAAACTCTATGTTTAAGAGTAGTCTAGTACTACAGAATGAATAAACAAACATACAAGGCAATCATTTTCAGAGTAATTACTTTAAACA
>CABHPQ010172118.1:0-10070 GCA_902168405.1 Peromyscus aztecus | reverse complement strand
CCTCCAACAAAGTCACACCTCCTAATAGTTCCCAAACAGTTCCACCAACTGGAAAACAAGTATCCAAAGTATGAAGTTACGGAGGTCACTTTCATTTCGACCAGCAAACCCGTCTTTAAGGTCAGGATTGAGACTTTTTTTTTAAACCCCATGTAGTAGTTGGTAGGATCCAATTCCTAATAGCTACAGGACTGTGGCTGTCAGCTCATAGAAGCTGCCCTTGAATGGTCTTTCCCATGGGTGACTCATGACATAGAAGCAATTCCCTAAAAGCCAATAGTAAAGAAAGAAATTTGCGTCTATTCACAGTAGGAGTCATCCCATCAGCATTGCTATATTAAATTTGTTGGAACCAAGTCACAGCTTCTACCATCCTTAAGGAGGCAGAGATTACTCAAAAGTGTGGGTATCTAGGGGTTAGGAAGATTATTGGGGACCTCATAGAGTCTGGTGCTGCATTATTGGGGAATCTCAGTTCTCTTAAGTGCTACAACCTCAGCATAGGTCACAGAGTGCTCTCCTATCTGTACAATCCTATTGATTGTATCAGAGAAATAAGTTCCATTTTTTTAAAGAAACCAAAGATATCAAACACTTGGAAAGGTGAACCACTTTCACATCACTCAGCAGTGTGAGCAAAAATATTGGATTCAGGAATTTTGATTTCCATGGGGCCAGCTTAGTCTCAGAACACTTTGAACAAAAGCTAACCCTGGATTAGTATTAGCAAGTGATTTAACCCCAGTGACTCCCCTTGAACTCTACTGTACCTTGGTGAACTGAGACTGGCTTGTAGACCTTTCAGCATTGAGGTAGAGAACGTTAGCCCTATGCCTGCGGTCCTCAATGCACAAATATTTAGTGAAAACAGTAGTAGCTCATGTGGCATCAGTAGGAATCCTTTATTTCCGAACAGAAAAATAAATCAGAGAAATATATGAAAAACAGATAGATGACAGGGTGATAGAGTTCACAAAGGAAAAAATGTGACAGGCTAGATGACTAGGGATATTAACACAGCAACAAGGGGAGGCTGTAAGTCCCTTGGTAGTAAATGCATTTATCAGAAATATTTGTTCTTCTTTGCGTCCTTTTCCATGTGCTCAGAATTTTCTTATCATGCCTTGGTGATTATATGAGTGGAACACTAGGAATGCTATTAGTCATTGTTTTCCGAACCTTGGATATAACAGGACACTCTGTGCCCATCTGCACGCTCAATTTAATTCCAAAACAAACAAGAAGAAATCCATGTAGAAGAACAAGCCCTCCAGAGATGGTAGAGACATGCTATTGATCTACAGCTCATTTGAGTTAATAAGATGTCCTTAGTCAGGAATTATCAGTGAAAAGTTCTACGTCCTAAGGGAGATTTTTGGGAATACCTTGCTCTTCTAAATACATAAAGGACCACCACAGACTAAGAAGAAAGAAAAGAGTACTTTACTGAGAGATACGGAGAGAAGATTTTTATATCTGGTTTTTGTGTAGATTGAAGTGAGTACACATAAATTTATGTAAGTAGTTCCTTCTAGAAAGAAATTGCACCTGGATATAGAATGTGTCCCTACTAAGTACATAGCCACACAGTGAAAGCATGGAATAAACATTCAAATGTTTTGAAAGTGGAGTTGAACGCTAGATATCAATACTTGTTAGTAGCCATTTAGTCTAGGACACTAGATGTCAATTTCCAGAAAGCTCAGAAAAATGTTCGTTAAGTCTTTGACTTTATTTTAGCCCTGGTGCTTATGGTTGACTCTCTAGTCTATTTTATGAAATAAACATAGGACTTAAAAAATATTAATAGACACTTTACTTTCAAGACTATGACCTCTCAGGAGAACTTTTTTTTTTTTACATTATTTGCATTCATCAAGAAATAATACTTCACAGAGGGGTGAGTCACTTGAAAAAGAATTGAGGAGTGCAGCTCTAATAGTGGAAGGTCTTATATTCTAATACTGAATAGTACTGAATGTGTTTATGTATCGTATGAAATGTGTAGTAGGCGCTGGAGAGATGGCTCAGTGGAAGGTGTAAGGACCCGAGTTTGATCCCATAACTCATTTTGAGATAAAAACCAGGTGCCACTATTGGTGTATGTCTCTAATCCCAGTGCTGGAGAGGCAGAGCCAGGAGGATGTCTGGGGCACCCTGGCAAACCAATCTAACCAAATCAGAAAAACCCAGGTCAACAAAAGAGCCTGTCTCAAAAAGCAAGAGAGAGAACTCCTGAGGAAAGACACCTAAAGTTCATCTGACCTCTGGTGTTCACATACACATAAGTGCATTTCCCTGTTTACTTGCACAAGCAAGTAAACACACAAATGCACACACACACACACACACACACACACACACACACACACACACACGTACACACACACACCACAAGAATAAAGTATGGTATGTGATGTTAACATAATATTAGAAAACCCTAATTAAAATATAGTTTTTTGTGCTTTTTTTTTCTTACTATAAGTAACATGGTAAATGTTTTTTATGGTAGTTTCTTGGGCATGCCACAACAAAGCACCACAAACTAGGTGGCTTAAGACAACACAAATGTATGTCATAGTCCTAAAGGCTAATGTATAAACTCAGAGTACCAGCATGACCAGCTCATACTTGGAGGCTCTAGAGGAGGATCCCTATCTGTCTCTTTCTTTGTTGCCTTTCATGGTCTTGGGAATCCTCAGCCTTCCCTGCTTTGTAGATGCATCACTCTGATTTGTACCTCCATCCTCATGTGCCTATCTTCTCACTGTGTGTGGTAGTACAACTGTCTGCAACGCCCCCATAGGCTTCCCAGTACCACTTATGACCTTAAGGATGTCTTTTATCTTCCCGCAAAGAACCTTTGACATTAACTAGTTATCCTCAATCTGCTTCAATTCTGACACTGACCACCCAGTTAGGATCAGACCCCACAGCTTAACAAGTCAGTTCCGTAAGTCTGCCCCACACCAAATGCCGATCATAAACCAGCCATCCATATTTCTGACCCACCATCCATAAATCAAAGTTTCTCATCCCTCTCCTTGGATCTTATAATATTCTACAATGGCTTATGGGACTCAGGAAAATACTTAAAGTTTCAAGATTGTTGTGAAGACTTAGATAACTGGAAGATATGAAGAAGGGGTGTAGAATTTCTATATTCTCTCTACAATTTCTATACACCATCCACTTAGCATCTTAATGTATTGGCCAGCCCAGATACCCTCCAAGAACAATTGCTTAGGGTGTTTTTGCTTTTGTTTTAGAAAGAACATGAAGTTGGGGAGACAGGGAGGGAGGATCTGGGAGGAGTTGGGGAAGGGGAAGGAATATGGCCAAAATATATTGTATGTAAATGTTTTTAAAGAAAAATTAGCATCACCAAATCCTTGGAGGTGAGAATCAATGGAATACATGGAGTGACTGAGCAGTGGTCCTTATTTAAGGCTGCAGAAAGCATGTTTAGAGGAACAGGGATTCACGCAGTTATAACTCATGAGTCTCTGTCATGGGAGAATAAAGAAAAGGCTTTGTATGAGATTTTCATACTTTCACTGTTAAGTGATTAAACAGACAGAACATTACACTCTGCCCTGATGTCTTGTGTACAAGGAATGCATCTCTATGCAATTTTAATAGCATTCATCAACACTATGTGAAAACACACTCAACATATTAATTCTCACAACACATGATCGTGGCCATGTTCATTTTTCTAGTTTTCAAATGAACAAAGTCCTCATCCAGGCTGACACACGGCTGGTGAGTGTTTGATCTAGACCCTGAGCCCAGGTTTCAGGACTCACATGGTTAACCTGTACAACCTGGCCTCCAATTGACTCCTGAGGAACATCTGAAGTGTGTTGCTGAGAGCTTAGCTGTGGTTCTGCACAGAGTGAGTTGTCCTGTCTTTTGGGCTTCGTGCATATGATTAGGAGGGCTTTCAAAGACAACTTGATAATGCCCATGAACCTGGAATGTAGGTTGAAATGTACCTTGGAGCAAAGACGTACAAAGGAGATTCTTGCTAACCTGTTACTGTTTGTAACAATTTGGATTTCCATAATTGTTGCATAATGACAAAAATGACTGGGTAGATAGGAGCATTTATGAAGAAGATGTGGCATCAAGGACTTTAAATTATTATTTTGATAAGAGAGTAAGTGTCCAAATCAAAAGGTAAATTACTGATGAGGTAATAAGGCTTTTGAATCCCAAGTTCAATATCTTTTCAAATACATTTTTAAAGGAAAATATAAAGAAGATATTTGGAGAGAAGGGACAATGTACATCGAGGACCCACGACTAGAGAGGAAGTGATGGTAGAGGGAACATCTGTAAAGTGAAGTACATCAATTTTGGAATTGGAGCTGCTAAAGGAAGCCGTTTGCAATCTTGCACTTGGAAAACTATTATAACTCCCTCTTTGTTGTTAGAGGTAATGTATTCAGGAGGTACTAAAGGAGCATTTAGAACATGTAACCTCACAACAAGCCCACAGCAGAACCCTCCTGTGGATCTGCACTATTGTTAATGCTTCACTTACTCTGGTCTCCTGGGTTCCGAAAATACTTTGTACCACTTAAAGAAAGACATGGCTGTTAATTGTGCTAAACACCTTCAGAAGTGGTACCAAGAAGTAAGACTGGGCAACCCTAGCTCTAATAGGCTTGCTTGTGGTCTCTGGAGTGAAAACCACCGCTTGCAAGCTGTTGCCAGGCAGCTCTTTGGAAGTGGGGGAAGATTTAATACTGCTCTTGGAGGGATCGATGTCTAAGCTCTTCAGAGCCTTTCATTACTTCCTAGGGATTCTCAGTATTTCCTCAGTGGGGACAATCTAACTGTCATCACATAAATTAGTTAATCTTGATGGGGGACCATCTGCATTTTGAAGGCTTCAAAGCTGAGTCATAAGGTCAGAGCAAGCACACAGAGTTGACAAAGGGACATCAGTTGTTGTGATTCATACATCAGATGGCCTGTTCCAGGGGTAGAGGGAGAAGATATTCAAGGAGCTGCTATTTCTAGAACTGAGGAAATCAGGATAGCTGAATTCTAAAGAGGAAATGGATGGCTAACCTCAGAGTGAATGCTGAGGGACACCCTAGAGATAATGAGTGCAAATGTGCAGGGTAGCTTCGATAGAATAAAGCAATACCAATGGAAAAAGCCCTACTTGGCCTTAGCTCATGTCTGATTGCCCCTAATACTTATTTAACTTTCATTATTTGTGAAAGAGAGTGTCAGTGTTCAGCCTCAGAGCTCTTAGAGAGCAGTAATATCTAACAAAACTTTGTTATTCTGTTTACATGGTTAATCTCTCTAGTCCCACAAGACTAGTTTTCGATTGATAACACTATAATAATTCTTTTAACATATTAGTCAAAGTGAAGCCATTTAAAGAAAGGTGATATTAATAATCATTCAGGCACTATGGAGGTGGGCATATAGTTTGTCATCCTTGCACCTTTGATTAACCCTTGGGAAGACGTGTTGACAAGGTAGTCAGAGTAGGGTATTGTTCTGGTCTTCGTCTTCTTAGTCTTCCTTCCATTACCCATCATTAATATTCCAGGGAAATCATTCCTCATGGGCCACTTACGATTTTCTACTTCTTTAACCCTACTGCCTCTCCTTCTTCACATGGGGTATACTTTCTGCAGAGTACTCAAATCTGGCTTTAGACATAGTAAGAGCCTATGCATATGTGGTGAATAGATGAATACCAAAACAATTCAGTAGGTCAGCAGCAAGTTTCCAAAGGAAACTCCAACTATTTTATAAGAGGAGACAAAGGTAGTATCATGATAATGATAAGGAACCAATCCAGGTGACACTTGTATGTGAGATTTAGGTCAGTTTCTCCAACTTTAACTTGCCTATCATATCATTTGGACATTTATCAAATGAAAATTTGGATTCAGTAGGTGGGTCATCTCCAGCAAGGTCCTTGGGATGCTAAAGGTGCTGGCTTGTGGACTGCACATTGAATCACAAAACTTTATGGTCTTGTTCCATTACAACATTTTGTTCAAATTAAAATTTGAAAAGAAGAAATTTGAAAATTAGAGTTATTCCTAAACTTAGTGGGTTTAGGGAGGCTCTTTACCCCAAAATTTTTTAGCAGCATCCTTTGAGTGTACATTTTTTTCTATAACTCATTTTACTTGTTTGGATCTTGTTTCGTGTAATCACAGAAGTTTGACTGACTCATAATACACACCAAGTAGAAAATAGCTACTCTGCGAGGTGGTGTAAAATTGTGGTTTCATTAAGAGTGACTGTTCGCCTTTGAGAAATGAAGTCTTTCAAGGTCCGGTCCAGGGGCAGATTCACTGCAGCAGTTCAAACACTCTTAACTCTTGACTAGGTGCTTTTGGTTCAATACCTACGAACACTTGAAGGCTAACCGCAAGATTATTTAGCTTTTTAAATGTTTCTCCTAGGTCTGGGACTTCTGGAGGGTAAGTCTGGGTTCAAGGCTAACAAGTGCTGTGAGGCTAAGAGATTGGATTTCCTCCTCTGTGCTCTTCCTCCTAAGTTCACAGGGGAGAGGGCACAGCAGGCCTGTAGCAGGGAGCGACCCACCAGGCAGACCTGATACTCCCTGTTTCTAGAGAAAGACTGCTGAAGATGGGCAAGCCCCCGACAACAGGATAAAAAGACCTCACCAGGATTCAGTTGCTTGCTTCCCTGTAGTTAGGAGCTTGGTTTAGCTTTATTTTATTTTCCTTTACTTTTGAAGTCTAGAAGCTTCAGTCAAGAGTCACAAATGAAATTGTGTACTGTAGCCTTTTTGAGCATGTATGCTGTCTGTCACTAGGCTATAATTATGGTGTGATGCCCTCCCTCAATGTTGATGTTCTTACCACCCTAAAAAAAAAAAAAAAAACCACAATGATTTATTCACTTAAATTGGTTTTCTTCAATCAACTTATAATAAGTCCTGTGTTAGTCTTTCTTGTTTGCTTAAATGCATGCTTTATGATGGCTGTTAGCTCCTGTTAGGTTTCCTAGAAGTGTGGAATGAATTCTGGTAAACTGTTAAATTCTACCTTCCAAAGGTTCAGTACCCACACATTTTAAAAGTTAAATGCCCAGCCTGAAACTCATCTTGCTGTAGAGAGATCATCTGGAATGAAGAATGGGCCCTTGAACTCTCTTAGGGAAGTCATAGCAGCTTAGTTTCTTCCCTTCCCTCTTTCTAAATATGCGCGGACACACACACACACACACACACACACACACACACACACACGTAAGTTAGCATAAATGTGTACATGTGTTTACATATTTATACGTGCATTTATGTGTACACAAGTATTTGTATATATTGTGAAAAAATAACAAAAATAGCATAATAGCATGACTATTTTCAAAACGCCAGTCAATATTAAAGAGACAAAAATATAACTGATTAAAATTTATCAACAGAGATAACAGGGATTTACATATTCTTATATGGCATATACCTTCCTGTATGCAGATGAAAGCATGTTTTTTTTTTAATTTCCAATTTTTCACCTAGCATTCTATTATTTGCAATTTTGTCTATTGTTAAAAGCCTTGAGCCTTTTAATTACTTTAAATTACATGTATTTCCTCCTTGATCATCAAAGCAATAGATAATTACTATAGAAAATTTGATGAATTCTGAAAACTATTAAGAAAGAACAATAATCCATAACTCTAGCACTTACAGCTAATACCTATTACCCTTTGGTACATTTTCTTCATGAATACAGACATAAATAAGCACTAACTAGAAGTTCATTTCTACACATCGACATAAATATTAACAAGCTAAAAACTATAATTTCTAAAACTATTGGACCCTATACCTTTTGCATAATAATTTTTGTTTCCATTTAAATGGGAATGGGCCCTTGAACTCTCTTAGGAAAGTCATAGTAGCTTAGCTTCTTCCCTTCCCTCTTTCTAAATATGCACGTGCACGCGCGCACACACACACACACACACACACACACACAAATACACACATATACACACACACGTAAGTTAGCACAAATGTGTACATGTGTTTACATATTTATATGTGCATTTATGTTTTTGCCATGAGCCTTCTCACTTGATAGATGTTCTTTAAAACAATTTCAAGTAGCTACATATTATTTTACTATGTGGTTAGTTACTAATTAATCATAAGACTCTAATATTCCATTGACAAATGAATCAAAGAATTATTTCATTCAACCATCTATCCGTTGGTGTTTGAAGGATATTGTGATGCCTTTCATATTATATAACTAATATATATATATATATATATATATATACTTAAATAGATCCCATGCTACATTATTTTAAGAGCTATTACATATTGATATCTAAGTATTAATCATCACCTATGTTATCTAGTCAATGTTTGTGATTCTTACTAAGGTATATACTACTGTCTCCACTTTATGTCTAAGGAAACAGAATAAAAAAGCAGAAGTTAAAAAGCCCATAGTTACTGAGAAGCTAAGATTAGACTTCAGTTGTCTAATTTTACTATCCATGCTCCTAATCCACTACACAGTACTCATTTAATATTTCCAAAAGACTGATCTGGGCACTTCCTGAATGAATTCATTTTTCAGTCTCTGTGCCTCCTGGATAATGTGATCAATATTTTTCATTTTTTTTATCTAATGTGTATAATTCACTATGATTAGTTCTGTTGAGAAATACAGAGAGGTAAAATCCACAGGACTTACTTAAGAGACAATCTTATCATGGGTGTAATACATAAGTATGTGCAATTTAGTTTAATAAGAGCATTAAGCATTACATCAATAGGATAGATGCTTTTTAACAGTAGTGTTGAAACAATTTCCAAATTAGTATTGTGGTTCAGAGGTGTGAGGTATCATTGTAGAGTTGTGGAGCCTAGAATATTCTACTAGGTCAATCAATATCTCTGATGAAGAGAAAAACTAATGTTCCTTCACTTTGCTGTTTTTCAATTAATTAAATAAGACCATAAATGATATCTTTATTTTTAAATGATTCTAAAATAAGTAATTGTTAAATAGTATTAACTGTTTAAGAACTTTCCAAGAACCAATTCTATATTTGATATGAGTCATGTCGCAGATAGCCAGCCACACACCCGTACTAGACAAGCCAACTTTGAAAAATGACTAGGAAAAATACAGCTCGAAATTTGATTTATAGATAGTCACCAGGCTATTTTTATGAATAGTTCTTAAAGGATGTGCAGGTACAATGATGGTTATATTTAGATTATACCAAGTGCTTGTTAGATCCTTCCCACATTTTAACTCATTCTCAGACTGCTATTTCAGACAACTAGTTTCCTAAACTCTAACAACTTCTTTGTGATTTCAAAAGGTCTTTCCTTCCATCATATTGTTCTGCTTTTGATTAAAAAAATTCTCTGTGTCAATCTTTATAAAACAATGAGATATCTATAACCTTCCTAATAGTCTTAAAATGTGTATACATCTAAGCAGACAATCACATAGGGATATGAGACTTAAGAAAATTCATTGTGATAACCACAAGTAGAAATATGTAAGTCACTGGGACATGGAATTCATTCTTTTGCATTTTATCACATATTTGGCTCAGGAGATCTGCTCATAGGTAGTTATTTCTTTTTCTTTCAATGATTCTTCTCTCAAACAAAGTGTTGATGGAAATGGAAGATGGTGGATTTTCATTGTTGAGATTCAAGTCCTGTTTCATAAAGGACTTTGTATGGTTTGTCACCTGCTTCATGAAGGACTTGATTACAAACTGTAGGCCAGGGAGCTGGTAGTATCTGGAGTTTGTGGAATCCAGATGTTCTCGAGCTTTGGAGTGCATTAAAGCCCAGCTGAGGAACATTTACAGTGCAGTTTGCTAGCTTCTACCACCAGTATGAGGCTTAGCTGGTCTTGTGAGAATAGACATTGATAACAGTTTTCCAGGTGGTACTACTGATCTAGAAACTGTACGTTGAGTATCACAGATAGTGTATAAGATCTTTTTGCAGAAGGGAGAACAGATTGTGAGCAGGGTCACCCATGTGGACATACTAACCAAATCCAGTTCCTTCT
>CABHPQ010172117.1:0-35468 GCA_902168405.1 Peromyscus aztecus | reverse complement strand
TTTTTTTTTTTTTTTTTCAGTTTTTTGAGACAGGGTTTCTCTGTGTAGTTTTGGAGCCTGTCCTGGATCTCACTCTGTAGACCAGGCTGGCCTCGAACTCACAGAGATCCGCCTGCCTCTGCCTCCAGAGTGCTGGGATTAAAGGCGTGTGCCACCACCGCCCGGCCTCCTTCTACTTTTATGTAATTGAAACCTAGGTACACAAACAGCTTCCAAGTATCTGGCTCGGTCTGATCACACTCAGTCTGCCCCTGGGGTTGACAAAGGATGTTTGGCAGTGAGGCTAAGCATACAATTCCTGCACTAAATATTTGAGTTGGTGCCCTCACATTGTGTGCCTATTCCATTAATGGATGAATTCGTGACTGAGAACAGAAACTGCCACCAAGAATGTGGAAGAATAAACACTACATACCCAATGCTGGAACATCAACTAAAAATCATACATTCTGTGGTGTGCAGCACAGTTGAAAGAGTGCTTGTCCCCAACGTATGACACCTGGGGCTAGACGCCCTACACTGCCAAAATAATACAGATTCTACACTCTATTGAAAGTGGGTTGATATCATCATTTTCATATATTGATTCTTTACATATATATACATGCACATATACATAAATTCATAAAACATATTCTTAAAACATATGGTTCAAACATACCGTTACAAACTGCAATTGTTCAAAGAAACAGTGGAAGATGGTCATAAGAATAAACATTGAAATGGACTAAAAGCTACTCTTTGGGGGTATGGCATGGTACCTCAAACACAGTCAAACACCACTATGTTTCTCAAATGAGTGAAAGATAGAAAATCAGTCATCCATTAAAAATGTCATCAATGCTTACATAAAAATAAATATCAAACGACACTAGTACTTAAAATTTTAGGGTTAATCTCAGTTTCTAGGTGATTACACAACATACTTGGTTCATATAACTTTTCTTTAAAAAAATTTAAAGACTTGTTTATTATGTGCATGCATGTTTTGCTGGCATGCATGTCTGTGCATCATGTGTGTGCCTGGTGCCTGGGGAAGTCAGAAGAGTGCAGTGGGTAGCTGTTCTTGTTATGACCTTGAAGCATCGCCCCTAGTGAGGTAACAGGCAACTGTTACACTTGCCTATGACCTTGAAGTACATGCTCCTGGGGTGTGGTCTCTCTGGACACTTAAGACCTGGGATGCACTTATGCGGCTCTCTCTCTTTGCCTCCTTTTGGTATTGGATGTTGAGATCTTGGACCAGGCAAATAAGTGTGGAACATAGCTCAGCTTTCCCAGACCCTATGATAAATCTCCTATGGTTGTGAGTTAACCCCCAAATAAATTTCTTTGCTCATTAAATAGACTCCATGAATTTCTCGCATTAAAAGAGTGCATCCAATGCCCTGGAACCGGAGATGGATGACTATGAGCCACCATATAGGTGCTGGGAACTGAACTTGGTCCTCTGCAAGAGCAGCCAGTGCTCTTAACTACGAAGCCATCTCTCTAGCCCTCACATAACTTTTCTAGAAATAAATTTAGCTACATATACCAAGAACCTTGAAGATCTATAACCTTTGGTCAAATAATTCATATGCACAGGAATAGATCCATGGGAAAATAATTTGAGCAGTCATAGTGATATAAGTATATTTAATTAGAATGTCATATATAGATATACTAAATTATAAATGGCCTGAGTACTGAAATTTATGGAAATGTGCTACTTAGATTATGATGTTGGTTATGACATTGTCATTATTCAGTCATTGGAAAGGTTTTTTGGTAAAGGTAGTAGAGAGGATGCTCACAACAAACCACAAGAAAAAAGGGTCAGGCAAAAAGTCCTGTAATTCCATTTGCTTCTTCGGACAGCTACTAGAAAGCCCTTTGATGTAAAGAAGAAACATCTAAAGCCGTTAGAAGGGCTATTCTGATGTCACTTCTCCCTTTCCTCTCTAATTAGTCCTAATGAAGACAGCAGTCATAAATTTCAATTAACTGTAATCCTCATCTGGCACAAACCCACTGGTCCATATGTTAGGTCTTTCAGTTGACCAAATGTAACAGCCTTGAAAACCGATTTAGCTAAAAACAAAAACATGCAATAGATTTAAAAAAAAAAAATGACAGACACCTGGGAAATCTGAAAAGATAATAATAAGAAACAAATCAAGGAATAAGTCGTGGCTAGGAAGAAAGAATTTCACATTCAACGTATTTCCAAAATCTTGGCCTTCGTTCTTACATAAGCTCATCTAATCACGCTGATAAAGAAAGTTCTGTGGTGAAGAAAATACACCTGGGTACTGGAAGCTAGCTCTCTAGCTCCTTCTCGCTTTGCTGAGGAAAAGCCCATCACTAGAGTTCAGGCCACCAGTGGAAGTGTAGCACAGTGCATTTTTTATCGAGCAGAAATATTTAGCTTGGCTGTCTGCCAGAGAACGCTGGAAGAGCGGACTAAATTAGGGGATTTACCATCCACGTGCTCGGCACGTGTCTTTCAGAGTCTCCTAGACTGTCCTCACTCTCAGGTGTCTGCACAGAGCAGAGTACTGTCGGACTCTAGGTAAAGGAAAGCAGCTTCCTGTCCTAACAAGGCACAGCATCATCTGAATGGACAAACTGGTGACTTTTCTCTTTCCAGCTTTCTTTCTAGGATTGCTCTAACTGTAAAGTTGGGATGTTAGAGGCTGGAGAGATGGCCATCCTTACTGTGCAGTAAGAGGACCTTGGCTTGATCACTGAAAACTGAAACAAACAAACAAACAAACAAAAACAGATTATGATCCCAGCTCTGGGGAGGTAGAGACAGGAGGATCTCTGAGTCTTGCTGGCCATCCAGGTTAGCCCAAAGAGCTCCTGGTCAGTGAGATACCCCATCTAAAAAAGTAAGGCAGAGAGCAATTGAGAGGGGTACCTGATGTCAATGTCTGGCTTCTGGGTACACAAGTGCATGCGTGTGTACACACTGTACACACACACACACACACACACACACACACACACACACACACACACCACAAAACTAACAAAACCTGGGCATATTCTGGGTTTTGATGATGGAAGGAAAAAAACCTATACTATTTTCACAGAATTCCAAAGATGCTTCCCTTTAATTGATTTCACGCCATTTATTTATTTGAGTGTGTGCCACAGTGTGAATGTGGAGATTGATCCTGTGGAAGTCAATCCTTTTCCTCCACAGTGGGGGTCCCAGGGTCATTAGCCTTGGCAGTGTGATTTCATCTGCTGAATCATCTCACCATCTCTGAATGTAGTTCTTATACAAGCCAATACTATGTGGCTGTTTGGGGATAATGGCTAAAAGACGTGAATATGAGTGACAGACACGCATGCAGGCAAAACATCCATACAAATAAAATTAAATAAAAAAATACAGTTTTGCAGAAGACATATAATGGGGGAAACATTTGGACTCATAGTTGACATCACTATAATAATTTTTTTTTGTTGGAAAAGACATATGTGCATTTCTATAGGAACTAGATGGCAAATATACACATACATGTTAATAAAATAGGTGGTAAAATGTTAGTATTTTTTTCTTTCTGTATTTTCTAAAAGATTGAAGAGTGAGGTCTGGAAGAGAGCTCTGTGGGTAAAGCATCAGACTTGAGTTTAATTCCTGGAGCCCACATGGTGGAGAGAGCTGGCTCCAGCAAGGTGTCCTGACTTCTACATTCCTGCTGTTACATGAGTACCAGTGCACACACACATATGCACAAACACATGAAATAAAATGTACCAAAAGGTGTGTTTCCTGTTTGTTTGGTTTGGTTCGGTTTGGTTTTCCGAAACAAAGTTTCTCTATATAACAGTCCTGGCTGTCCTGGAACTTGCCATGTAGACCAGGCTGGCTTTGAACTCACAGAGACCCCTCTGCCTCTGCCACCCAAGTACTGGGATTAAAGGCGTGCACCACCACCACCAGGCACTAAAAGACTTTTGAAAAAGAAGATCTTTATAAAAAGGAGGAGCTGAGGAGCTATCTTCCGGTTCTCATTACCATTTCAGGTTGTACCCTTGAAGCAAACACATTTTGTTGTGCTGTCTTTTGAAACACTAGCTGTCGTGGTCCATGAAGCAAAAGATTCTCTCTCACACAACTGCCTACTTGATTAAAATCTCAATTAGAATCTTCATTAAAATCTGCAAATCATCCTCTCTGGTGATGCTCTGAGAGGGACACAGCCTAGCCCTCTTCTCTGCACCCTCCCATCTTGTGACATGAGCAGTGAGGCTCTGTCCACCCGAATGATGAATTAAATGTATGATAGTCATGACAGGTGAGGAGTATATGGCTTAACTAGCAGGGATAAGATAAAGCCCCCACCAAAGCTGGCCCATTAATGACCACACTGGGAATATCTTCCTTTGTCCCATTTGGAAGGAACAGGCAGAAACTAGAGACAATGGGTAGCCAGGCAGGGCACTGTCTCCAAGGGCCTGCAACCAGCTAATTGAAAATCCTTTATATTTTGCTAAACATGTCTGAAAGGCGGGCTCAGCGTCCATGGAAGAGCAAGGCTTCCTTTCAATGTTGCATTAATACAATAGACTTAAATTTACAGCTGGACTGAGTGGAATTACTGTGTATAAACCATAATATCTATCTGCAGGGATCCAGCTAAGCCCCCGAGAGACTAGACTAGGCCAGCAGGACAAATCCAAGGAATTTCGGAAATCAATCCATTAGGATTACAGGGCAGCCCCCTGATTTTGGAAGTCATAGGCTCAATCTATAGAAGCAGTGAAGCCCCAATCTTCTTTTATCCCAACCTCTTATCTGCAGACTTGTTGACCCAGTTTTTAAAGTACAGATGAGATAACGACCATTTTCTATAATGTTTACACAACATTCTTAGACAGTCTGGTCATGTATTAACTTTGGTGCAGTAATTTCAAACATACTTTTGAAAATTGTTTGTATGCCAAAGGTGTAGCCCTCTTGCTATATAATTACAATAAGTAGCCTTACCATCATGAAGGATACACACTGGACAACCCACATAAGAAAGTGTGAACTGTTGGTTACGGTTTCCCGTGAAAGGCTTTTAGCCGCTGTTTATTTCAGCTTATTAATAACAGGCATTATGAAAGAGTACAGTTATAGAAGGCCCTCCCAAAATATACAATAATCTAAGGCCTAGATCCTGTGTACCGGTCTGTGTGGGAGCAGGTATACATAGTTATCCAACAAACACTTATGAATCAGTAAGAGCATTGAGAGAAAACCGTCAAAGCCTCAGACCATTCCCCAGCCATCAAGGTAACCTCCAATTCCTCTATCAACCAGAGTGAATGTGTGGATTGGAGGTCCTGAGTACTTCCAGAGTCTGAAAGGCTGGTCTCCTGGCCATAGCTGTGGCCAGTGGAAGCCCATGTGAGAATCAAGTGGATTAAGAACAGAGAGCCTCATTCCTCTTCTACATGAGGAAATAATGGCTCAGGCAACCAACTGCTCCACGTAGAAAAAGTGATTCAATGGCTGAGGTGAGGACCCTACAGCATAAGCGAGGCTCCAAAGACAAAGAAGGCACCTCCTGTTTTCCTGGTCCTGCCCCAGTGCAAATTCTGATTCAGCATCCTCAAGGACTCTGGCCCAATGCATTCTCTCCATCTCTCTACGGAGAGCCCAGCTCAGGGACCATCAGAAAGCGAAGGTCCCAGCTCATCTCTACGCTGTCAGGAAAACCAAACTCCCTTGTGACCAGTGGCCAAGGCAATGCATACTGCCCTTGTCCTCACCATCTACTCTCCCTTGATCCAGGCAGGAGAATCATTCCCTGGCAAATGCTCTTCCAGGCTGTGTATCTGGACCTATGGCAGAAATATCCATCGGAGTTTTAACAGTCCAACAACTTCCCTGTTGGCTCAGCAGCTGCCCAGCAGCCTGAGCAGTTGCCCTCTCGACTTCTGAACAGGCCTGGATTTTGTCTGTCCACAGCTCAACACCACAAGGGGATATTTTGCAGAAGAGCCGATAGACACAAAAGTGGACTGCTTCAGGGTCTTATCTGAATGGTGGTACTCAACTCTCACCACCTGGGCCTTGCTGGGGAAGCAGATACACTCAATCATTGCCTCTTTTCCTAGACAATGACCATTTAATCCTCCTCCAGCTGATATGAACTGGTGGAAACACAATGCTATTTTTAGATAGGGATGTGAGTTCTTTCATCTATGAGAAACTTCCTGCTACAGTGGGTCAAGCCCAGATGCTGGGTTGGAGGTAAAAACGTAATACTATGTCATTGTTACGCTTTTCAGAATGAATGAATTTTGATCCTTCTAAAACAGTTTTCAATTCAAAGTTATTCTCCCTGTTGCAAAAGGCTGTAGGAAACAGAACTTCCAGCTAACACACAGGGCAGACATTAGTAACTATACCTATAAGAGCTTCTCGACAGGTTTCTGCCTTCTACCTTCTCAGCTGTTGTCCTTACCCATCTTTCCCGTCTCAACTGAACAAATGATTTGAACAAGAGCTTGCTGCAGACATAGTAAACTTAAAATGGAGTTTTCAGAATTGACTGATAGCTTGGGAACTGATCATAACGTATTTCTTTCCTCCAATGTCTGAAACACTCGGGTTGATGCTTTCAATTTAATTTGTGACACCTCGTTTCTTCACTGGGGTGGGGGAAGAGCAGGCAAAATTTATAGGCAACATACAAATTAAGACCAAGAAAGCTCTACATGTAAAACTGACTTTACATCCCACTAGTTGGTACCCAGATGGTCTGCTCTGCAGCTAAGTCATGGAAGGCTGGGAATGGGAAAGCTTGCTGTACAGGGCAGCCTTTGAAAGTCCAGGCACATTATTTCCCCTGGTGTTTTCTTGCCATTTGAAGAACGATCTGGAAAGGAGGTGTTGAGTTAGTTTACATTGACCTCCTCCTGACCTGGCAGGAGAGGTCTTAAGAGCTGAGCAGCGGTTGCCGCCAGGAAGGCCCAGGAAAACAGGACTCGGAAAGGGCTTCATTTGTGGGGACCCAGAGTCACCCCACCATTCTTGTTGTAGACGAAGGGCATCCCCTTCGCCCTTTGTGGGAAGGGAGCCCATCCATCTTCATTTAGACTGTTTTGAGGGGGGCGGGATGAGGGGGGTTGGAGGGAGACAGGACTGCCATTTCCTTTGGCTCTTAAAAACAAAACCCTGCAATGATTATTCATTTCTACCCCGATGCCACCCCTCCCCTCCCCTGGAACCAAAGAGGAATCAACATTTTCTGAGTACATTAGTTCTCCTGCTTAGCCACAGCAAGCAAAAAGTTACCATTCCAGAGAGAGAGAGAGAGAGAGAGAGAGAGAGAGAACGGGATGGTGATGGTGTCCAGGTTTTGAAAGCCACTCACTACCTTTTCTATACTGTAACAACTCCAATTGGGACACTTCCTCATAAGACATTTTACTCCTAGAAACAGCTAAGAGGCTCCTGTGGTTCTGTATTCATCCCATTACTATAACCTTCTGGCCGTCTGGGAATAACCCTCCCATCGCTCTATAGTATATACATCAGTGGAAAGATTAGTTGTAGATATGAGTTGTCACATCAGGATTAGCCTAAAAAAGGAGTTATATGCTTTCTCTCCCCCAAAGGAAAAAAAATGAAGGTGTTCAGTTTTCTATAGGACAAAGAAATAGAAACTTGCCTTTAATACCTAAATCTTAAGGAACATAAGGAATATTATATATAAAACACACACACATACACACACACACACACAGTCGAATCTATGGGCAATTCCATTTTTTAAAATGATCAAGGACTGCTTTTTAGATATCATAAAAGTTATAAAAACAACATATATAAATATCATGGTAAGAATTTTAAAAAAATCAAAATAGACACCTGTTTTTTTCAACACCAATGAAGGTATTGAATTCACAGTGAGTTGCCTTTTCATTTGTTTTCAGCTATTTTCATTTTTGCAAATCTGATGAAACGTGGTAGAATTACTGAGGTCAGAATCGACTACTTCTTGAGCATATCTCCTGATTGCTTTGAAGCCTGTTTGCTTCCTTCCATGGCCTCTTGCATAGGTCTAAATTCCAAGTCCATTCTCTATTGCAGAGTCGGATCATGGATGGGTCAGAGCTCAGTTTGCCTGGTGGATATCATTAACAACTCCAAAAGCCTCTGAAATGCATGAAGACCTCTGCCCCTAATTAGCTGAAAGCTTTAAGCCCATCACTCAATGTCTCTGAGCCTTGATTTCCTTATTAAGACATTCAACTCAAACAAGACATAGCATGTCTGATATTACATTACACATTGCTGGGACACTAGGTCCAGGTTTCTTATAGGAAATGGCTAAAACGAAGTAGAGGAATCTGTCCTAGAAATCCTATTTGCAAAAGCATTAAGTGATGGAATGTAATTGTAATGAGGCAATGCAGGTAAATTCAACCAGAAGCGAAGACAGGGAGATGCTGGCGAGGCTGGTAAACTGGTCACTCCTGAGTCAGGAGGTTCAAGTCGGGAGCTGAAGCTGCTGGAAGACACACAATTCCACTTCCATGGTCTGGATAAATCGATGAACATTTAGCTGAAAGCCAAAGAAGCTTGGGGATCTAGGGTTCCCCTCATTTTTTTGACTTCTATTAGACCACATTTTTCAGCCTCAACATGACATTGGAGAACCATACCTTGCTGCCACTCCCCTTAAAGCCTGAAGACTTCTATGCCCAGCTCACTCTTGTCTTCTCTACCTGCACTTCATGTTACCTGTGACATCATGGAGGCCTCTCTGTCTTGGTCCCCTTCTTAGTCATCTGCTGGCAGTCTACTCAGTCAACTTGAATCATTACACCAAGTGGCATCATGAAGCTTCCTACGCCAGCTCCTTCCAAGCATACTTCTTACTTTAAATGCTAAACGTTCTTGAAATCATATTAGTATTCTAACCCAATGACGAACTGCCTTTCTCCTCAGTTCACAGATTGAAATCTTGATCCCTAATATGACTTTATTAGGAGGGAATGATAATACAGACCCCCCCAAAGGTATTAGTTGACTCCTAAGTAGGACAACAGAGTTTCCTTACTCTCTTTCTACCGTATTAGAACCCAGTAAGAGCACAGCAGTGTACAGCCCTGAGGAGAGTACTCATCAGAACCCAAACCATACCGCCAAGGACCTTGGACCTGTAGATTCCAGCCCTGGGAGGCATGCAGTTCTGTTATTTGTTGTTGTTAGAGCAGTTCCAACAGACTTAAAGGCTGTTGAGAGAACCACATGAGGGTTGAAAAATCTTGAGCCAAGTCTTGCCATAGGGTGGTACGTACTTTTAGGAGGTTGCCATGGAGAGGAAGAGTCACCAAGAGCTCCAAACCTAAACCTATATAAATAAGTGGCACCCGCCCTCAGGTGGGCGCTTAAGAGGGCAACTATAACGCATTTACACGAAGCACCGCTCCCTTGAACACAGCACATAGAAAATCGCTTTCAGAATGTATCCATCCTAATTTTGTTTTCCCTACAGTCGTATAACAAAAACCAGGATGAATTCCCTTACTCCTTAAGCCTTAATGTCTCTTTTCTTAAAGTAAGGACATAAGAATAAAAATGAAATTTTTCTGGATTCAATGCCAGCTCTAAAATCTGCAGCCAAAGAAACAGTTTTATACAGAAGGACTGAGCGATTACTCTACCCACTTGAATTTCAACAGATGACTTATGGCTCGGCTAGAAATTTTCTGTCATTGCAAATAATTTCAAGTGACTTTTTCTCATGTTTTCCTTTGAAACAGGGAACTTGGCATTCTCTGCAATGCTATCTGAAAAGTAATTTATTAAAAAGAAAAAGCAATGTTGTGCAAGTAACCAGTATATTTCCTTTCAAATTCAGGTGCTTGAACACACAGATTACAGACACAGCCAGAAAGACAGACAGACAGACAGACACACACACACACACACACACACACGCTTAGTGATTTATATTTTATTTACTGTGTATTCCAAATCAACAACTGCGGTGAAAAATTTATCCCTCTGCTTCCTGTCAGGGTCTACAAGAAAAAACAGCACTCACATGAACATATTTGGCAGGTGTATGAGATGAAAAGCTTCTTCACCATTTTGTACCAGTACAACATGAGCATCAGGGTTTGGGCATGCTTTTCTCTAAACTCACTCATAAAAATTCTTGAGGTTCTTAACCTTACTGGAAAAGAAAACCTCAGATGACTATAAAGTAAATACACAGCATATTCTCAATATCATGGCCATCTTCAAGCAATTTCTCACACTTATAATGCATTTATTTTTATATAAAGCAGATGCATGTCTTTGGGGCAAACCATGCCTTTTATTCTTATGTTGTGAAAGTCCCTTCTAATTAAAACAGGAAATACAAATTTCCTTGTCTAGTTCTAAGGATAAATCCTACTTAGCACAAGCAGCTGTCTGCAATTTTGGATGAACACTTTGGCTATTTGGAATGTGCACTGAATTCCTCTTTTGGAGGAGCACTTTTGTATCCACTTCCATTGTGGAGACCCAGCCCCTGCATACCTCCACTCCTTCTCAAACAGAAGCCTTGCTACAGCTTTAAAAACTGAAAACACAGAGCAGAGGAGGTGGGCTAGGTTTTGGAGGAGGCTATGGTAAGTAAAAAAAAAAAAAGCTAAACTGTAAAATGAGAAGTCATTTAAAGAAGGCTTGGGGTTGAATGAGGGAGAGAATGGCCATGCACTTCTTTTTAAAAGCCGTTCTTCTGTAAATGCTTTGTGTTACAGCTCAAATTGCAATTAGGAAGAATCTGGTCCCACCCTTCTAATTAAAAAGCACAAGTAGTTCCTTTACTGACCACAACAAAGGGCAGGCAGACGCACACCCACTTCCTCCACAGGAGCTTCTCTGCTTGTAGTTTCCAGGCTGGCTGTGTATGGCTGATAAACAGATGACAAGGTCTATAGAAACTAAAGCCCAAGAGAGTGGACACCCACTGCAGTGGAGTAGAGGAGTGGGTGGGTTTGACCCAATGATGAAATCTAGATTAATATTCTTACTAACTGCAGAGGGAACCAGTCAGGAACTGGGGCTATGGCTCAGTGTTAGTGTGCTTGCTTGGCATTCATGAGGCCCTGAGCTCCATCCTCATTGGCCCCCTTCCCCAAAAGAAAAACAGTCACTTAATTCACATGCATGGAAGTGACAAGAGGTGTCTAGAAGCAGGGGGCCAGAAACTGCACTCCCTTTAGAGATGGATTTGTGTGTTCATGTTCACCACGCGCCCGTTCTTTGTGCCCTTCTAATTCACAGCTGTGGGCTCACACACTGGGCATGGAGAAGGAGGCCGCGACCCATGTTCTATGTGGTGATGGAGGCTTGGGTTTCAATAGTGGAATAAGACTACTTTTGTAGATTCATCTGTAAAGAATTATGAGATGAGAATTTCTAACTTGAAAGTGTTCTCTTTTAACCTTAAATACCTCCATTTCTACTATCTGAAGCAATGTGTTTTCCCTTGAGTGAAATGTTCTCATGAGCTCTCTCCATGCCTTCCCATGCACAGCTTTTATTTGTACTTTCCAGCAAGGGTCTCATTACTTACACTCAAATTTACAAACCCAGCAAACCAAAGGAGATACACTGAAATAATAACAGCCACATTGGCAAGTCTTCCTGCTGACTCTAGCCTCTTTAAAACTGTAGTTAAGGGCCAGGAGTTGTAACCATGATTCTCCACAAACATGACAAGAAAGTTAATAAACACTAACTTTTTTCAACTGCAGCAATAAATCGTTCAATTGGTGAAATGTCTCCAAGTTCTTCTCAAAACACCTTGTGAACTGTTTAATTAGCAAACTCTTGCAACACTCAACAAATAGAAATTGGCAAGTTAGGGAGACACAAGGTCCCTTAAGCATTAACTGTGCTGATAATCTAATCCAAAGGCTTTTCAAAGGGACACATAATCCGTTCTTCTTCCCCCTGCTAGGGTTTGAGATACTCAAAGGACAAACATTTACCCTTAAAATATTCCAACAGTAAAATAAAATGTAAGAGAAGTTTAGACAATAGTTATAATCATATACCAGGCTTCATCAAGATTAATAACAAATAACACGTCTCCTGTGTAAAATAATGCAGGACATGAATAGATCCTCCCAAAGAAATGATTGTATTTGCTTTGAAGAAATATTTTTTAAAAATTCCTTTAAAAACTAAATCTTTTTTTTTCTTCACCATGCCATAAAGTAGGTCAGAGTATCTGTTATTTCAGATATCCATCCAAGGACATCTACCCAGTCTCCTACCTGACACTGGGAAGGTTCAGATAGTGATGTTTTAACTATTGAACAATCTTAAGTCAAAGCTCTATGGCATGTTTTGAACCAGGATGTTGTGGATGGGAGGGGGTCATCCTTCACAGTAACCTTTGCATTCTCAGAAATGACAATACTTAGGGGAGGTTCAGAAGTTTGGGTATGACAAGCCAAGCTGAACCCATTAATTCTAGGGGACCCTGAAGTAGGATGTACTCTGTAAGAATGATTTCCTTCCTCAGCTCAGACAGACTGAGCCAGGCATGTGGACGAGGGCTAGTCCAGTGATGGGAGCCATATCACAGACCCAAGAGCAGTGTATGTCATTTCAAAATACACTATCCCAAGAGGGCCGAGGGATTGCCGGTGCTTATGACAGCTTTGTACAGGATCAAAGCTCCACTCACTATATGGATAGGAAGAAAACCCACTTGCTCTATTGAAGATCTATCTGTACAATGAATGCTCTTGCTGGAAGAATATTCATGAAGGAATACATATAGACAAAGGAAATCAGGTCTTTTCTTGGCATAGAAAAGTTTTAAGCTCTTTTTCCTTCTTGGAAAGGCCAGTTGCAGTTCATTACGGTCACTATAAAATAACTGGGTAAGCTGAACGAAGCTGTTCTTAGTTCTACCCAAACTAATAGAGTGCCACAGTCCTTATCTTCTCAAGGCTTCCACATTAATCTGACAGTGATCTTCTTACATTGGGGTATCCCAGTGTAAGTTTGTAAAGCACAAGAGGACTCATTGCTGGGGAATAGAGAAGCACGGGCTGTTTTGTTGTTGTTTGTTTGTTTTTGGAGACACGGACTCCAGCCACGGCTGCCCTGGGATTCTCAGTCCTTCTGCCTTAGCCAACGAGTGCCTGGAGTACAGGTGTGTGCTGCCACACCTGGCATTGGGATTGGTTTTAAATGAGAGACAGACAGACAGACAGACAGACAGACATAAGGGGTCAAGTAGCAGAAAGTGGTACACAAAGCACACATGAAAGGTGTTTACAGTCCTTTCAGGAAGAGCTGAGCAGTTTCCCTCAAAGCCTGAACGCACCTTGAAACCCTTCTGGAGAATATCTGGGTTTGTACCTTCCTTTGCTTTTCTTTAGACACAGCTGTAAAAATTTTTGGAATGATTTTTTTTTTCTTCCCTGGTATCTGGTACCATGAAATAATTGCAGCTACTGCATGATACCATCAGTCTTTGGTCAGCCACTTAGCCCAGCAGTAGGCAGACACTGCTGTAAGCTGATGACCTGTGAGCCAGTCAGCGTCCATGACTAGAAGGAGAGCAAGCCAGTGACCATGCTCTGCAATGAAAGCCGAATGGGGCTTTTATTCTGAACTTTTTACAAGTAGTTCATAACCTTTGTCCTCTAGACACCCATCCAGACTATCTCACCACTCTGTAAATCAGGGGCTGAGGATGCTATAACATGAACTTTCTACCCAAACAGAGTGTTGTAAACATCTGGGGGAGGCACGGTGCTACTGCTAAAATAAACCATAAAAAAGGATGTTAACACGACACTGTTATTCAGGGGGCCTCTCTACTTAGTGAACTTCATTTTTGCTTCTTCAAAACTGTGTTTGACAGTGCTAAGGGGAAGTGAACATAAGCCCCCATTCCTAACCCAGAAGTTATCTCCAACAGATAACAACTCACAAAGGAAGAATTCATTTTCTCCAAGGGAGTTTCATTGGGTGTGCAAAACACCTTCAAGAACCCCATGCCCAGCAGTAGATGGCCAACATAAAACAAACTCAACGGCAATTTTGGAGGTTCCTGTCCCATAATGCTTTGTTTGGTCATCATTTCTTTTTTTTTCTTTTTCCTTACAGCTCTTTTGCATATATATATATATATATATATATATATATGTATATGTATATATTTATATAAATGCATATATATCATGGTTTCTGGTATGTTTTTATGGGATTTCTGTGTGTGCGACTGTGTGTGTCTCTGTATCTATATGTGTTTTCTGTGTTTTTTCTTTGTCTCCTTTTCTCTTGGTAGTCTGCTTGCCTTTTCCTATTCTGGTTTGTTTGTTTTTATTTTTATATTATTTTATTATTTCTTTAGATGCCTATTTGTAGTCCAATAGGAGAGAGAGAGAGAAAGCGTATGGATCTGGATGGATGAGGAGTGGGGGAGAATCTGGGAGGAGTTGGGGGAGGAGAACTGTGATCAGAAAATACTGAAAAGTATTTTGAATGAAAACATATGCTAAGAATTGGGTTTGAGTATTAATATTTTGTAAGCATCCTTAGGTAATAAAAAATAAGTTTAGAAGAACTTAAACAACTAGGATACTATGGAATAAGATACAACCATGGTACACACACATGTATGGCACACACAAGCATAAGCACACACTACTTTCTCTCTTTTAAACTGTAGAGGAAACAGGCAAAAACACAGAAAAGGAGGAGGGCTACTTTCAAGAGATCGTTGCTTAACATTTCCACTCTCTCGTTTTGTTATTTCCACTTTAGCTTTAAAACTAACTGGTCTTGTTTCAGACAAGAATGTCTGAGGTAGAAATTAAAAAATGAGGCAGATGAGAAGGCTCAGTGTGTAACGCCCCTGCCGCCAGGCCTGAGGACCCAGGACGTGCGTGGGGGGAGGAGACTCCCGGAAGCTCTTCTCTGACTTGGTGTGCACACATACATCTGTATGCCAATGTGATCAGAATGTAATAACTTCTTCAAAAGAAATTAAAATCAAGTTATTTACATTAATTTTTCCCTTATTTGGAAGGAGGGTCACCAATGATTTAAAATTGTGTAAAATTAAATTAATAAAGTCACCAATGAAGCAGGAGTGGAACTTTGTTCATTTTACCTACATTGCATAAAACAAAAGAATAAACTTAAATTAAGGCTTAAGATTTAATTAAACTAAAGTTTTATTTTAAAAGTTCGGGAGTAAATTTGTGAAAAACAATGGTTCAGCAATTTTTATGTTTTAGTAACATCTCTGTGGTGACTGTGGACATTTATGTTATATATTTTTACACATCTAGAAGTGTTTAAGGATAAACTTGCCTTCTTGCCAAATCCTAACAATTAGGAGACTTTCCCCCAAAGGACTCCAAATAATTGCTGAAGTTAACACAGTGGCTGTTTTGCTATGCTGGTGTCTGATGAACCAAGATACAAATCATTAACATCAAGCTGATAATTATTTTTAGAGTTGTTAATTAAATGTGAAGTACATGAAACATAAAAGACATAAAAGACGTAATTAACTAGACATTCAAAAAGTTCATGCGTTTTACCACACACAGCATAGAAAGTCTTCCGTAGAGCAAAAGGAGGGGGGAGATTGTTCTTAATCGTGTTAATCACTTGGTCACTGGATCAAGTTTTTGCAAGTTGACTTTGGTTTTGTAATTGGTATAGGTTTGCACAATAATTATGATGGATTTTCTTACTGTGGTAAGATGTACATAACATAAAGTTTACTGTTTTTACTACTTTCGAATGTTTGGTTCGGTGGCATTAAGTATAGTCACATTGTTGTGCAACCACCATCCTTATCCATACCCAGAACTTTCCATTGTCTCAGACTACTTAATAGTCACCTCCTCTTCACCCTCCTTAGCTCCAGTCTCCGCTGACTTCATTTTACTTCCTGCCTAAGAACTTGACTATCCCAGAGACTTTGTATGGAATGGAAGGATGCAATATTTATCTGTTTTGTGACTGACTTATCAGCACAGTGTTAATGTTTTTAAATGAAAATCCTAACCATCCTACTTACACATAGAATAAGAAAAAAAAAATAAAATTATTACCCAGAAAATATCTATGTAGCACCTTTCCCCAAATATAATACAACCCATTTAGGCTACCCACTCACCTTTTCAGAAATAATTTCACCTTCTATTAGGAAACTCAGGGCTCAGCATCATTTCTCCCTTTAGGGCTCAGACTATAGCATCTTTAGCCAAGTCACACTGTGTTCCCTTTTTGGCCCTTTCTTCTAGAGGAAAGGACGCTCTGCCCGCTGTCCTAAGCAACCCATGCTGCTCCTCACACCTGTTTGGACCACGGGGCAGGAAAAAAGGGAAATAACAGCTGAGAAAGGAAGGTCGCGCGCGCCCTGTGATCTTCAAGACATTTACAGAACCAGTGCCCCTCTTTGCCTTCTTTATTTGAAAATAGCAATTTAAGTAACATGATTCCTTCCCTTTCTGTTTGAAGAGACTGTGGAAGGCTGCCTGCTGTGAGTCCACCCTGGGTCTGGGGAAGCGGCTGCCCCAATCCACAGGCTCAGCCCCTAAGCCTGAGTCTATGGGGGAAAGAGCACCCTTCCTTCTGTGGTTGTGTTTGCTCAAGGAGCCAGGGGCAACTACCAGAGTTAACTGTTAACCAGGTCCGCATTTTATCTCACATATTCTCGTTGCCATGACTTTTACTCCCAGGTCTAGTTAAAGACATTTCTTGATTTTCTGATCTCCTCTCTTCATAAATTTTGGATCCTAGTGTTCCAAACTCAAAACCACACACACACACACACACACACACACACACACACAGAGAGAGAGAGAGAGAGAGAGAGAGAGAGAGAGAGAGAGAGAGAGACTCACACACACACCAACAAGGATGGGGTACTACTCAGTGGTAGAGTGTTTGCTTAGCATGTTTGAGGCCCTAGGGTTTGATCCTTAGCACAGGGTGGGGCATTAAAAAAAGAAATAGTCAATGCTTTGTATTCAGAAGCACACACACACACACACACACACACACACACACACTTTGGTTCTCTTTCACACTTCCATTTCAATCTTAGTGATGCTCTTCTTATGTTCTCTCGAGTCACCCATTTTGATCTTGTTTATTTTGGTTGCTGGTGCTTGAGTTTGAACCCAGGGACTTGTGCTTACTGGAGGGGTGTTCTGCTACTGAGCTCTCTTCTCAGCCCAAATCACGTGGCTTTAGAATTCTGTAGGGAGCACTGGAGACAGTGCTGCACAGTGGAGCACTCAGAACACTCCATCTCAATAGTGGAGCACCTCTGGGTAGCTTTTGTGCTATCACAGTTTCTGAAATCCTAGAATAACTCTGAAACAACGCAGTAGACAGAAGCAGAAATCCAAACGTGGAAGCAACCCAAAGACTCACTCACCCCCCTCATCTGAGACAGTGGAAACAGAAGCCCCACAGGATCACATGTTCACAGCACTCAGGAAGCAGGGACAAAAGGATCTGGAGGCGTCCAAGGCCAGGCTCAGCTGTGTAGCAAGGTTCACATGGGCCTAGGCTACACCAGACCCTTCCTCAAAACAAAACATAATCACATGACTTTTTAACCCTCACCCCACCCCTCCACTGGCCTTAAGCTCCTCCCTTAGTGCAGCTTCCGAGTTCCTCCCATCAGATGCTGACAGCTTGCAAAGTCATCCAGGTGTTTATTTTACATTTGGAGAACTACAGCGTTAGTGTGGAGGAGAGATATGGGTTTGACATTTTTTTACATTTACACACACACACACACACACACACACACACACGTGGAGATTAGAGGGACAACCTGTGTGAGCTGGTTCTCTCCTTTTGCCATGTGGGTTCCAGTGATGGAATTCAGGATGTCAGGCTCAGCAGCAAGCACTTTTACCTGGTGAGCCATCCATCTCACAGGCCCTGGAATCCTTGATTACCTAAATTTAGGTTTGTAGGGTCAAAAAGACAAGAAATAAAGGGAAATGGAGACTTGGGAGAACAAGGGCCCGGAATTTAAGGGAAAGGCAGTGGGGATCATTCTGTTCTCCGGTCATCATCCGTTACTCACTCACGGGTGCCACGTGTGAGACGGGCGTTGAGACTTCCTGTGCACGGTACATGTAGGTGTGTGTGAGAGAGCATGTGTGCAGTCCTAACCAGGACATGTTGGATGCCCCAAAAGTGAGTGCTCAGGAGAGCCGAGAGGAAAGGAGCACCAGACAAGGCACAGTGGCTGAGATGATGTCTTCCAAGCGGAGTCTGGGACAGAACCCGGGTTGCAGTGGCTTGCACAGGCTGACACACACCTTCCCCCGCCACGCTGGTCACTCCATGTCTGACAGGAGGCGTGTCTGCAAATGTGACTTTGGAAGAATATTCCCTAGGAAAGGCACGAAAAACGTGTCCATATGGATGGAAGATGTGTACAGTTGGGACAGCCACCCAAAAGTTGTTTGTTGGTAAAAGGAAGTCGTGTATTTCAACATTTGTTGTCAAGATCTTCTATTGTAGAAATAACAGAAGCATTGTTATTTGTTCTCAGGGCTTCGATTTGCTTTTCAGTGGTAGTGTCTTCAGATCACACACACACATACACAGACATCTACTACATATTCTATTGCCTTCAAAAGTGCTAAATATCAAGTTTGAAGGCATTACTTCGTATTTAGGAAGAAAGATAGTTCTAACTATGAAGGAATGGAAAAGGTTAAATCTGAAGCAAGAGAAAAGCAATAACAAAGAAAAAGAGAAAAGCCTTCCCCTGACTCTGGCCTTCGGTGTCCATAAAACACACTTCTCTCTGATAAGCCCTATGCTGACCAGGCAAGCACACTTTACTGCAGGTTCACTAATTGAACTCAGCTGTCTTTTTCAAGGATAGCAATACAGCCGGGAGGGTCATAAAGTTGTGAAATCGTAAGAAAGGGGACTAAGTCAAACATAGGCTTGGCTGAGACTGGCCAGTACAGGTGCAGCTGTGAACTGGAGACACCACAGTGTGGTCAGCTCTGGGGACCCGAGTCCTGCCACCTCCACACAAACTGCTGCTTCTAGACATGTTGCTTTGGGCAGGAGGAGGGCCCATGTCCTCACGTTTCTGGAAAAGGGGGATGTTTTCCCCCAATTTCTAGTTATTCACACAAAATAGAAATAAAGGCATAAAACTCACTTGCTAATTACCATTCCACTTGAGAATTCCTGGCACAAGTCGCTTAAGAAGTACTAAAATGAGAGACCTGCCCACCACAGAAGTCCGTCTCTCTACCTGGAGTCTCCTCATTGAATGGCCCAGAGTTTTAGAACTGAGCAGTTCTGGCCTGGCCATGGCCTCTTAGCTCAGAAGAATTAGAGGGGTGGAGTATAGAATTTGCTCTCACTTAGCCAGTCAACATAAAAAAGAAAAAAAAAGTCAGCTACCCTGGGTATTAAACTCACAGTGTTCACTCTCTTAGCTCCCAAGACAACTTGCCTTCAGCCTTTCAGTCTTCAGTGAAAGCCCTACAGTTCACGTTGGTACAAGCACTGTGACCACTTTTCAGCAAAATGAAACTTTGAGGACGAGGTGACAGGAGAGCCCTGGAGTAGAGGCACACGTCCGGGCACACCACATTCTGGCTCTGTAGTTCAGGCTTTCGTTTAACCTACTACATAGCCCAGACTGGCTGCTTTGATCTCTTGAATACTGGGTCTGCTAGCACGTGCTGCCACACCTCTCTGCAGTGAAAATCTGTCCACACACTTTCTCCTTGCCAGGTCCCATCCACTTCCTACAATAATGATTTATCTTTTTAAAAACATGTTATTCTTGTGTGACTAGCTAAGAAACAAAGAGTGAAAAATGCAATTCTTTTTTTCTTCTCCTTCTCCTTCTTTTTCTTGGTTTTTTGAGACAGGGTTTCTCTGTGTAGTTTTGTGCCTGTCCTGGATCTCCCTCTGTAGACCAGGCTGGCCTTGAACTCACAGAGATCTGCCTGCCTCTTCCTCCTGAGTGCTGGGATCAACAGCAGCTACCACCATGCCTGGCAAAATGCAACTCTTAATTTATATTTTGGCTACTCTTGTCTGTCTGTCATTCTGTGGGCATTTCCACTGAAGGTCCATTCTACTGCTAAAGACAAAATTTTAAAAAGAAATTGCAGAAGCTAAAGATCCTAATCTGTGACTAACCAGGGGTACAATACAAGCAACATTTGCAGTAGAAGAAGAACGAAATACTAAATTCTTCTCTTACCTCCACTGATTATGATTATTCTTTTTTTTTTTTAAAGGTAGTTCTGGTAATTATTAGCAGAAAAAATCAAACTGGGTACAACATTCTTAAAGTGTCATGAGCCAGCAGATTTAGTTTTGCATTATTTTGGCCTGTTAAAAACAAACAAACAAACTAACTAACTAACTAACTAACAAACAAAGCTGGGCATGGTGGTGGCGGGTGCCTTTAATCCCAGCACTTAAGAGGCAGAGGCAGGCAGATCTCTGCAAGTTTGAGGCCAGAGTGGTCTACACAGGGAGTTCCAGGCCATTCAGAGACCCTATCTCAAAAGATTAAATTAAAACAAACAAACAAACAAAACAAGAAAGATGATATGAGATACTTCATAAGATTATTTTAGATGAGTCTTGCTTTTTAATGTTCTGAATCAGTAAGGAGGTGACAAGCGCCTGCCCTCACCTTCAGAGAAAGCAGTCAGGAGGGATGGATGCTACTTTGCAGCCAGCAGGAAGAGGACATTGATTAGACCGTCAGAGAACGGGCTCATCCCCAACTGATTTGTCCTTTCTTCCCTTTGGCTAGAATAAGACTCTCCTACTGTTGATGGAGAATATTAACTTTTCTACTCAAGGCACCTGGGATTTCTGAAAAGATGTCCCTAGGGAGAGCAGGGTGGACGCAGGCCATTGGCTGTCTTCCTGTACTAGAATGTGGATTTGCAAAATGCTGGTGTCAGCAGCCCTACCAGGAAGATCACATGACACGGTCTTCGTCCACTTCCTGCTAGTGAGTCAGTGGTCATGGCCAAGGACGGCATGGGGGGATGAAAGTGTCTCACCTGTATCCCAGCTGTTACAGCGGAAAGCAAGCCTAGACACCTGCCTCTTGACCTGCACGGCTCAGTGTGCGGAGGAAACCAGATCTCCAGCCAGGAGTCAGTTCACAGTCCCCACTCTAGGACAAGTTGCTTTGGTCATCTAGGAGACCATCCATCTCCTCCTTCTGGAGCCTTAACTCCAGCACAGCACCAGCTGCCTCCCCTCCCCCCAGGAGCCTCAGTCCCTCCTCCAGGCTTGAGGATCAGGGTAATCAGTTTGATCTGACAGATTTTAATTACATTAATTAGGGCTTTTCAGAATAGGCCTGATTAGCATCCTGCCAAGGTTTTTTTTTTTTGTGTGTGTCTGTCTTCCTTTTTCCTTCTCTAAGGGGACATCAAGACTACTGCTTTTCTTCCTTCTAACACTTCTCATCTTGCTCAAGGTAAACACACACTTGATAGCACCGTGTGTAGACAGCATTTTATAACAAAACTATGCACAGGGATGGGGCAGAGGCCTAGGCAGGGGAGAAGACACTGTTATTTAGAATGCTTTCTAGGTCGCTAACATTGGTTTGGTTTGGCTGTTGAGAAAACGCTCGGCATTCAGTTTCAGTTGGGAACACCTAGCCTTTCCATAGCTCACACTCAGAAGGAAGTGCAGAGACTCTTGTCTCTCTGTTACATTCCCATCTCACTTTAGAGAGAACTAAAGACAGACTCCAAAAAGCCAAGGGACAGTTAGCCTTTGTTCCTCACCAGTTTTCAAAAACAAAACCAAAGCTTTCAATGTCATCAAGTCTCTTACTGAAAATACTTCCTAACTGCTGAAAGCTACCCGTAAGGGACCCACTCTGACTTCCGGGTCACCGTGCAGAGCGTGGCACAGTGCATCCATATCCAGCCCCCTCCATCATCTGTACTTTAATTGCTACTTTAAAATGTGCTGTTTTGAATGAGCCACAATAATCGAGGGCATAGTTCCAGAAACCAGGAAGAAAAATCTCAGCTGAAGTTTGTTTGCTTTTAAAAAGCCGAATGGAAAACTAATTTTTTTTAAAACCACATATCTTAAGTTAAGCAGTAAAAGCATGGACTTGCGACCCTTAATCCAAGTTCCACCTCCCAGGGACATCCCTATCTCCACGTGACTTGTGCAATAGCCGTTTCTCTGGAAATTAACACTACTGTTCCCACTTAACTACACTGTGCCCCAGTGATGATGGTGTCACATTGGGATAGTTCCCATTTGGGACTTTAGTATGAGAGCTGAGAGATCACATTGTCTAGCTCTGATGGTTTGCTAGGAGAAGTTATACAGAGTTAGTTACTTTAAAATGCATTCTGGTGCACATGCCCCATGTAATGTGCCCCAACATTTATCTGTAAAGGTTGACTTACACTTAACATTTCTAGCACTCCAGTTTTAAAGGGAGAGGAACTTGCCATAATTCACTGCCTGTTCACTTTTTTCCCATTGGTGGGCAGGGGGTGGGGGTAAAGTGGGAGGTTGGGGTGGGCTCAACGAACCCACCTTTATTTTCAGCCTTCTGGCTATTACCCGATTCTCTCTGGAAATGAGGATGGTCTTTTTTTCACCTTCTCTTGTCCTTGGAGTTGGGTGCGATGTGCTTAAAGACCCTGATTTAATATTGTCCTTGACAACTACCAAGCCCCTGAAGGACCAGGAGTGGCAGCTCCAAGGTTGGGTCAGATAATAAAGAATGTCTAGGTGTGCTGATCCTGGTTGGGTCGGATAATAAAGAATGTCTAGGAAGTGTGAGTCAACCTATGATCCCAGTTACTCAGGAAGCTGAGGCAGGAGGATTGGGAAGAAATACATGAATGAATAATAAACACATAAGCATATAAATTCAGAAATCTCAGAATTTCTAGGAAGTATGGTAAAAAGACTAGAGAAATGTTAAAACTTCGAAACAGAACCCCCATACGGTCCAGCTCTTCCACTTCCAGCCATGTACTCAACCATACCCCAGAGACATTTGTATATTCATGTTTATTGCAGCTCTGCTTAGGATAGGGAACCGACCTAGCTGACAATCACCGTCTGAATGGATAATGAAAACATGGCACATTTTCAAAACAGAATATTATTCAGCTGTAAAGACAAATAAGATGATAAAATTTTCAGGAAAATGGGTGAGTTTTGTAAAGTATAGTACTAAACAAGGTAACCCAAACTCAGAAAGGAAGAAAAAAGACCCATGTTCTTCCTCATATGTGGACCCTAGTTATATATATATAATGCATTATAATGTATACATGTATATCTACAAGCAGGTATAAGTGTGGATATAGTAGAACATCTAAAAGGAGACCAGGAAAGGGTAATATTAGGTGATGAGGAAGGACAGGGGACAAGCAAAAGATATATGAATCATGAAAGAAGATATAAATATAATTTTTGTTTTCTATTTTCAACTCTATCATAGCTTCTGTTCATTTGTTTTGTGCAAATAAGTGAATAAAAACCCTAAGCAAAGCTCCATGGCTTCAGAATGGCCATTCTAACTATATAGACTTTTACTAAGACAGAGAGTTTGGGACTGGCGAAGTGTTTGAGTTGCTTCCTTAATCTAGATGTGCAATTTTTCAGTTAAAATAAAGTGATTTGTTTGTTTGTTGTTTGTTTTTTTCGAGATACAGTTTCTCTGTGCAACAGTCCTAGCTGTCCTGGAGCTCGATCTGTAGACCAGGCTGGTCTTGAACTCACAGAGATCCACCTGCCTCTGCCTTCCGAGTGCTGAGATTAAAGATGTGCACCACCACCACCCAGCAAGTGATTTTATTTTGTTAAAAAGCCTGGAGGAACTTAAGAGCAGAAACAGCTGTGTGTTGGGAGGCAGACACTAAAAGTCTTGCTGGTCCCTAACACTGGATATTTTACACACTGAGTGCCAGTTTACATCTTGTTTCCCCTGGCAAACAATGTCAATTAATTCATTAAACAAACACAACAGCAACAAAATAAGCAAACCCACACACAACCAAATACCTATGTCTTCTAGTAATCAATTTAGATACTTAATTACAACCCCCAAATCTCCTAGAGTTCAAGAAAGAGACATGGCTTCTACAATCACAGAATGTTAGCAACAAACTTTGGTAAAAGAAAACAGCGGTGGGAAAGAAAGGAAGAAAGAAGAAAAGAGAGAAGGAAAGAGAGAGGTGAGAGTAGTCGATGGGAGCAAAATTAATCAAACTTTTGTTTTCCTAAGAACTGCAAGGTGCAAACCCAGAAGTAATAAAAATGCAGAGAGAAATATGCAGATATGTAGACGTATACTATGTACACACACACACACACCCTACACAGAAGAAATGAAATGGAAAAGAAAAAAAAAAGGTCTGGAGTTTAGAAAAAACGCAAGGGTTGGAGAGATGGCTCACTGGGTAAGAGCACTGGCTGCTCTTGCAAAGGACCTGGGTTCAGTTCCCAGGACTCGGATGATAGCTCCAATCATCTGTAACTCCAGTTCCAGCAGAATCTGATGCCCTCTTCTGACCTCCGAGGGCAACAGGCATACACATATGCATGCATCCATACATACATATTGGCAACACTGGTATACATAAAATAAAGAAATCCAAAAATATGATTTAAAATATCAACTCATTTCATTAAATTTAGGAAGCCAGTGGGAGAGAAAGGAGGGAACAAGAAGGAGTAATGAGGAGGCGAATATGAGCAAACTACAATGATGTACACATATGCCAATATCAAAATGAAGACATCATTCTGTGTGTTAATTAAAATTAATTTAAAAACACACTTGCAGTCACTGAACAATTCACTGCTTATAGTTAGTTTGATTAAAAATGTTAAGATCTAAATATAAGATCTCTATTTGCGTAATCACGAGCACCCCACTGTGTGTGAGTATGTGTATACACATCCTTATTCTAACAACTGCACACTCCGCTGCTCTCTTCTGTTGGAAGGGTCTTGGGAGGGTCCTGAGAGAAGGGGACAGCTAAGTCAACTGAGGAAATTGTCGGGATGCTCTGATTTCTGGATGAATGACAAGAGAAGGGGGCAGTGGGTCTCAGCCACTAAGCACTGCACAGTGCTAGGTAAGAAAGAGTTAAGCAGACGGTAATCCACACAGTTAGGCTGGATTTCAAGCGTTTGGTTCCCTAATCACTCTTTCCGTGGTGCACAGTGTCCAAACACGCAGGGAATACTTTGAATGGTCTGGTCTTTGTGACGAGGAAAAAGAAGTGTGGGAAGTGTAAAGGAACGGAGGATGGGGACAGAGTGTCAAGGGACTGGACAGCCTTTCCTAGGAACCTGAAACCATTTCTTAATTACCATTTGGGAAATAGGCTAACCACAATCCCCCTAAGCCGCTGTGGATCAGCTAACTGACTATGGCAGGGATGTCATCAAGAAATACTTATTTCTAATATTATATGACAATAGATTTGTGACTAACCCATTTAGTACTATTGTTCTGCAAACTAGCTTATTTTAACTATTACTCATGTTTCACTGAACACATCAACTCTAAAATTATACACTTGAATTTAACGGTTAAGAGATGAAAGGAAGCTAATTCCAGGTGGTTTATATTTCGGGCCTCATAAAAGAAAAACAATAAACTTGTATAACAGCGATTGATTCCTTTTTTTTTCTTTTTAGGTGAACAAAAAAGTCCACCCCAGAACAGAGTTTATGAATGAACACACAGATGAAGTGCTCTTTTATACTCTCAATTTAATAAAAAATCTGTACACATAAAAATGTTCTTTGCCTATCTTTTTTTCTGAGAAATGCCTATCCTTTAAAGGCACATCTCAGCTTCTCCCCACCTTCCCAATAAAAGAGTAGAGATGATCATAGGATATCTTACAGACTGACTACTTAAATCATAGTCTGTATTTTTCCAAGTTTGTGGCCTACTTATAAAGAACACGAGCAAGAGAAAAGATAATTTACTTCTTTTCAAAACATATGCACATACAGTATCTCATATCTCTAGCAATGGTCTGCTAAGATTAACCAGTTCAGCTCAGGATAAAATTGCTGAAAGTACATACAAAAAGATGTAGAGAATTATGCATTTGAAATGGCAGTTGGGGACTGCGGATATAGTTTGGAGGGAGACCAGTTGACCAACATGTGTCATTCCCAGCAATATAAAATAATAGTAATAATAATAACAGTGGCAATTGGGAGAGAAGATGTTGGAAAGGTGAGAGAGTAGAGAATCAGTTTTTACACCTAGCCAACAATCACACTGGCAAAATCTGTCCGTGTAATTATTTGGGGAACATGCAGCTTGTAAAGGAAGGCTTGAATGGTAAATTGTAGCTAATTGTGGTCGACTTTAGTTTCTAATCTCAACAGCAGCTATCATTCCCCTAACCTCCAGGATCACGATGGGCAGCTGTGAACACATTCCTGCACAGCTTGCGGAGGCTTGTGGGAGCAGCTAGAACAACCAGTAGACTGTCTTCAAATTGTGGGGTCCATGTTTTCATCATTGATTGCATGGGTGTACAGGAAGACTGCATGAGTGTATAGCTCTGATCCTGGGTGTACAGGAAGATAATCTCTGAGTTTGTTGCATACACTTGCTATTCATTATTTCAGGTTCTCCTCTTTCTGGTGGGGAGGAGAAACCCTGTCTCAAAACACCAAAAAAAAAAAAAAAAAAAAAAAAAAAAAAAAAAACAAAGGAAAAACACAAAGAAGACCAAGAAAACAGTGCTGATATGAAAGAAAGAATAAGCTTGCAACAGTCCTTTGGAAATGCAGGCGGCAGACTTACAAGACACAGGCTTTAAAACAGTTATATTTAAGATGCTCCAGAAGTAAATGAAGATGCAAATAAAGTCAACTGATAGAACAAAATTAGAATACCAATAAAGAGGGGGAAACCCACAAAGACCAAAATTTCTACAGCTAACGTGAAAATTCTGCTAGGGAGATTCTGTCAGATGTGAGGAAGCAGAAGATCAGCAAGTTTAAAGAAAAGACAAGGAAATAATTACACCTTAGGGACAAAAAGAAAAAGACTTGGGAAAAGCAAAGCCCAGGAGACCTGTGGGACATTTTCCAGGTGACCAACCTGTCCATCACAAAAGGGCTGAGGGGGTGGAAAAATTATATGAAGAATAAAGGCTGAAAACTGTCCAGGTTTGATGGAATACTTTATATACAAGGATTCTGAGAAGCTTAATGAACTCTAAATGCCAAGTTGGAGGAACCCAGGAGAAACCACATCAGGAGGCAGAGGCAGGAGGATCTCAGGCCAGAATTCCAGGACAGCCAGGGCTACACAGTGAGATCTTATCTTTAAAAAAATTTGTTTTTGTTTTTTTGTTTTTGTTTTTGGTTTTTGGAGATAGGGTTTCTCTGTGCAACCTCCTTGGCTGTCCTGGAACTAGTTCTGTGCACCAGGCTGGCCTCAGATTCAGAGTTCTGCCTGCCTGTGCCTCTGAGTGCTGGGATTAAAGGCACATGCAACCACACCCAGCAAAAAAGAAAATAACAACAAAACCCTTTTTATTTATTAATTCATTTTACATCCTGACTGCAGTTTCCTTTCCCTCCTTATCTCCCCCTCCCCTTTCTCTCAATTCACCCCTCCTCTGATTGCCCTCCTCTGATTGCGTTCAGAAAGGGGCAGGTCTCCCCTGGGTACCAACAAAGCACCGAATATCCAGTTGCCAGAAGACTAAGCCCCTCCCCTTGTAAGGCTGGGCAACCAACTCAGTAGGAAGAATAGGCTCCCCAAACCCAGCCAAAGCATGAGGAACATCACCTGCTCCCACTGCTGGGAGTCCCACAAGGAGACCAAGTTACACAAGTGTCACACATATGTAGAGGACTTAGGTCGGTCCCATGCAGGGTTGTTGGTTCAGACTCTGTGAGTTCCTATGAGCCATATTATGAACTAAAATTTTTAATAAAAGCATCAGATTTCTCATCAGAAACATTTGGAAGCTAAGAGAAAAGAAGAAAAGAGTCAGCTAAGAATCCTTTAAAAGTGGGAAGAAATGAAGGCTTTCTTTGAGAGGACTGATGACCACTAGACTCTGCCAGCTGTGCCGAAGTCTTCAAAGTTGAAACGAAGGAGCTTAGACAGCAACTCAAAGCTAGATGAAAAAGTAAGAACAAAAACTAGTATTGCTTAAATTTGTCTACAATTTTTTTTATTATATTTGTTACTTGCGTGGTGTGTGTGTGTGTGTGTGTGTGTGTGTGTGTGTGTGGTGTGGTGTGTATGTGTCATGGCATGTGTATGTGTATGGAAGTCAGCGACATCTTGCGGGGATCACATGAGTCAATCCTCTCCATCTGTCTGTGGGTCCTGCGGATTGAACTCAGGTTGTCAGGCTTGTGTGGCAAATGCTTTTACCTGCTGAGCCATCTTAATGGATCATTATAAAATTGTTTTAAACTCTTTATTTTGTACTCTACATGATTTGGGTGATTATTTCGTGGTTTTGGTAACACAATATACAGAGACCTAAATTTGCAATATCAATAGTTTACAGAGGTTTGGATCGACAAATAACTGAGCAGGGATTACAAGTGTTATTATGTTTAGTGGGTGTGGGTTCAAATTGATGTATTATAAGTCCAGGATGCAGGAGAGAAGGGACCAAAACAAAGAAACAGATAACACCAGTCTTCATAGGGCAAATAGAAAGCAAACACCAGAACTGAGGCAAACCCTCCTTGTTAGTATGTCCCTTAAATGTGAGAGAATTAAGTAGGGTTACAGGGAGGGTGCGTTTCAGATGGTGAGTGAGTTCAAGGACACTGTGGGGACAGTGCTGATGAAATGTCTGGATCCTGACGATATTATTAATTGTCTGCAGATGTCACAACAGTGAACTATGCCAGTGTGGTGGAGAATACGTTTAACCTCAGCACTCAGGAGGCAGAGGCAGGAGGATCTCTGTAAGTCTGAGGCCAGCTGGTTTACATAGTGAGTTCCAGGACAACCAGGGTTACATAAAGGAAACCCTGTCTTGAAAGTCCAAACAATAAAATAAATGAAACAAAAGCCCACATCAAATTATAGGTAATAAGTAGTTGTCATTTAGTATATTTCAGTAACGCTGGAAAACTAGAGGTCAAACAGGATCATACCTCATTAATTAAATTAATACAGTGAGAACACATCTTGATAATAATGCTTTAATTTTTGTATCATGTTTTAGTTTCCTGTTACATATACTCTTGAGAGAGTATCCCATATAGTCTTGTCTTATTAATCTTGACCTTTGTTAACAGATATTCAAGTCTTTTTCAACTTTTCACTTTACGAACTACAGATAGTGATAGTTTTGGTGGGAGGCGATGGTTCTATTAGTTGTCCTTGAGCCGGGCCTACTGGCCCAGACCTGTGATCTCAAGCTACTCAGGTGGCTGAGGACGGAAGATTGTAAACTCAAGGCATGATTGGGCTGAAGAGTTAGTTACAGACCAGCCCAAACAAGTTAGTAAAACACTGTCTCAAAATAAAAATAAGAAGAGGGTTAGGTATATATGTTTGGTGGAAGGGCAATTAGCATGCCCAGGTTCAATACCCGGTAACTGAAAAACACAAAGAGACAAAACAAAACAAACTCTACTCATGAAGCAAAGGGCCAACAGGGAAACTCTGTCCCATGGACGTCAACTTGAACTGTTATGTAAATCCGCACACAATGGGAGCACACCACCACTTCAGTTTAAGGAAAACTCAGCAGAAGAAAAAGAAGCCTGAGAACTGCAGCTCAGCCATCTCCAAACACAAAGATGCTCAATATAAAAAATCAGGAAAGAAAACCACCATTGCAGGTATTCAACGTAGACTTGGCGAGAAAAGAAGAATGTTCCAAGGGTCTCCCACAAACATCCCATCCCTGTGCTTATACTGCATGGAGCAAAGTGAGTTAAGGTAAAGCCACCGTTTGCAAACCCAATCCCAGCCTTGTGTCCAGCTAGCTGCAGCTTGTAGAAATGGCCTGAGACCCCGGGCTGGGAAATGGTGAGGGATCAATTCAGTAGTCAAAGGACATTTCAAATGGATTAAAACTATCAAAGGAAAAAACAGAGAATATTATATTTTCTCTCCTTAAAAACAGAGGTGTGTTTTCATCTGGAAGGCATTTCTAAGTGATGAAACCAAAACTCCTGCTTTAGAGTAGAGTATTATTCAGTACTTATCTTGCACCTTTAAGAAAAATCCCTCCGCTGCTTCCCTCCCTGCCCCTTTCCGCTGGTGCCCTTCTCTATTTCTTCTTGCAGTCTGTACTTTATAACTCTTTCTCTCGCTGCTGGAGCAGATCTCTCCTTCATGCCCAAACTGCCCTTTGAAGTCTGCCCTCTCTTTAGGGCTGTGGTGGAAGTATTCAGACTGATCACACAATCCTCGCAGAGTCCCTGGACCATCCGTGTTCTGTCGAATACAGTTGTTTCATGTGGCCTGTGATTTACAGTCTTAATTAATGCTCAAAAGAAGAGCACATCTTTGGTGGAGTTTTTCCCCCTTCTTGCTACAAAACAGGACTCTTGGGGTTTCTGTGGACATTGTGCAGGATGGTTTTGCCAAATGGAATGAGGCATGGTTAATACTTTTCCTTTATAACCTTTGCCATAAATCAGCTGGCACTCTGTTTGCACAAGTGCGGCGATTAATGTCCTGCCCCACCCCCAGCACTTCCCGAATCTTAAACAAAGTAGGAATAAACTGAGGGTGAGCAGAGCCATGGGCTCAGTAAGTCAGTTTAATGAGGTCTGAGTAGATCACACAGGACACATGGTGGCAGAGTGAGGTGGGTGGTGGGGATCCAGCAGGAGGGGAAGAGAGGGGAGCTGGGGCAGGCGATGCTCAAGCTGACACGTGTCTTTGGTAAAAAGAGCACATCTTACATTCTCCTCGCCATTTGCTGAAGCTCAACTGCGGGGACACGTTTCGATTTAGCGCTGTTTCCTGTCTGTGGCTTTGCTTTTCCATGTTCTCCAACACATGGAAAGTTTATTGTTTGCTTCTCGGCCATAACTGTCTTGATCTGTACTCACTCTTATTCTCCAGCCTCCTGCCTGCAAACAGACATCGCCATATGCCAAAAGAATTCCTTACAGTAGAGAAGAAAAATAAAGACCTGCCTAACTAGGGGCTGGACTCCTCAGAAAACAATTATTACTCCCTACCCATTCTCGCTGGACAGCCACAGTCCCCTCAAGCCACCCTTTACTTAAATTTATGCTCCCCCTCCCCTCAACAGCATCAGAGGAAGGTAAGTTGCTCCCTTTCCTACTCTTTAAGTCAAACACGCACATAGGATTCGACCTTTAATGAAAACTATACAACAAGGAAAAAGGAAGCAACCTTCTTCAAAGAAGCCATCTCAATGGGGCTGAGACTATGGCAGAGTGCTTGCCCCTCCCCAAAGCCCTGCGGCTGAGGGGGTGAGGTGAGGTGTCGAGGGGTGTCTGATGACTTATTTCCTAATGTCAGTCACAAACTCACAAAGAAAAGCACACAGCCAGGAAGGAGGGACCCTGTTACAGTCTTATGCATTATAGGCTTTGAGGGAAGATTGTTGGAGGAAAGAAATTCAAGAAAATACAAGAGTGTTTCTTCGAGTTTCTTTTAATTTGTGAATTACACAAGGTCTGTCTTCAAAACCCTCAGTTCCTTGTATATAAGATGACGTTTATTACTCTCCTGACTAACACTGGAAGCTTAGTATGTCACAGGCCTGCTGACTCTGCAAGGAAAGAGACCACAGGCTCTCCACAGTGCTAACTCGATCATAAGAAGATGCACGATAAGGCCATGCCCCACCTTTGAGATGCAGAGGACACAGATTCTACATTTTTCTTTTCTGGAAGAGGACGGAGAACTGTTCTGACATTTATCTCTTATCTAAATTATGCCTAGCACACTGAGCAGCCACCTAGCCTCACCTGAGAACAGGCCAGGTCAAGGCCATGTGGTGCTAGACAACCTAGCCTCCTCTGAAAAGTGTCTTCTAAAAAGAGAATTCAAGACATGAACATTTCAAATCCACATTCCCTTAGAAAACAACCAGAAAGACAGCACAGCCCCGAAGTGCACCTCTAAAAGTCCTGCACACAGACTGGATGAATATTTGTTTGCTTTGTTTTTTCAAGACAGGTTTTCTCTGTGTAGCCCTGGTTGTCCTGGAACTTGCTCTGTTGACCAGGCTTGAACTCTCAGAGATCCACCTGCCTCTGACTCTGAGTGCTGGGATTAAAGGGGTGTGCCCCCACTGCCCAGCAGTGGACTGAATGTTTTTGAGTCATACAAATTCCCAGGGTACTAAACCTGAACAATGGTACCAAGCTGAAAGCTGTGGATTGACTAAGGCAAATCCAAGCCTTGTGCCTCTGGACTATTCTGCATTATGGATTATGTCAAGCACATGGCATAAAAGTTAATGGATTCAAAGGCACAAAGGAGACAGCTGTGGGAGAGACTAAACTGCACAGTAACAGCTCTGCGTTTTAAGATGTGGGCCTGTGGTGCCTTTTCAGACTTAGCATAAGGTCCCATCACCCCTGTTTCTCCCTCCTTTTTTAAAATGTGAAAGACAATTGATAACATATTTCAGCCTCAGATAGCTCAGACATGGTGTACTTGCTTTAAAAGTCCTCATTATACACATTATTTTTCAAAGTTATTAATTTCTCTTCTCTCTCTCTCTCTCTCTCTCTCTCTCTCTCTCTCTCTCTCACACACACACACACACACACACACACACACACACACAATGTATATTGTGGAGGTTCATAGCTATCCTGAGACCATCACAAGACATGCTCAATGGGGAGAGCTGGAACTCCAGTACAGAGGACTCTGGTCGCTTACTTGGATGTGCGGGCACTGGCCTGATTTTTCTGAATCTTTTATTAGAGAGAAAGTAAGCATCTGGGTCATAGTTGAGACATAGTAGGAAAACAGCCTGGAGTGAACTTCAGCCAACAGGATGTGTAGCTAGAAAAGAATGGGAAAGGATGACGTGGAACAGGATGCAGGTGGGGAAGGATCTCAGGGATGATGCCCTCCACCTTCTGTCTTTACCTCCTTGGAAACAGATTCAGACATGAAGGGACTTGCCCATCTGACCGAGAGCAGCACTCACAGCGTGTGCACGTCATGGGAAAGTGTACGGATGCCAAGAGTGTGGCCCTCGGGCTCTCGTCTGTCTGGTTGGTCGGTTTTGGTCCTCGCGTTCACATTCACTGTGCTGCACAGGAGCAACAGGGGTGGTGGTCGGATGTACAGTATAACACATAGACGCATGCAGGGGTGTTTCACACTCAGACTGGATTCACATTTGCATCTGTAAATTTTGGACAAATGCCTTCATGCACTGACTCCCTTTTCCTTGACATGGGGGTGATATTCTCCATCAGCTCTTAAGAGTTTTTCTCTTGAACATGCTAAGTATATCCTCCAATCCTGATCTTTGTCTCTGGCCCTCTTCCATAACTTTAATACAGTAGAAAAAAAGAGAGATAAAGAAAAAAAGGAAATTGAATCATTGATAAACATAGCACATCATTTATTATTTAGAGGTGGATATCCAGAATGTGGAATATTCACATCTATTCTTCTAACAACACTATTCCATTTTTAAAATATGGTGTGTGTGTGTGTGTGTGTGTGTGTGTGTGTGTGTGTGTGTGTGTGTGTGCGCGTGTGTGTAGGTGTGACAAAGAGATGCGAGGGATTGAGTTTATATACAGGTATCAGAGGAAAACTTGTGGGACTTGGTTCTTTCCTACTGTGGATTCTGGGGATTGAACTTGGGTCATTAGGCTTGCTATCAGCATCATTACCTGCTCAACCATCTCACTGGCTCTTATTTTTAACAGACATTTTTGGTTTACTCTTGGGGTGAATGAAAGAAATGCAAATAATCAAACATTTATTTAACTTTACTTTAAACTTAATTTTGAGACAGGACTCTCTCCCTGTATAGCTCAGGCTGGTTCTGGGTTCAAAAGATCCTCCTGCCTCAGCCTCCTATATTCTGGGAATACAGGAGTATAACACAGTGGCTGGCTTCTAATTTTTTTAATTATAGAGGGAAGAAAAAAACCCTAAAATTATAAACTTCATTCAGCATTTGTGGTTTACTTACATTCTATTTACTCTTGTTATTCTGAGATGTGAGCTAGCTAATACTCCATAAATAAACAACATATAAAACATATAAAAACCTAAAGGAGATCCTAAGCTTTTGTTAGGGTAGCAAGTCCCTCTTTCCTGGGTGCTTTATGCAGCTTCTCTACTCAAGGAAGTGTCACATAACTACCTCCTGTGTGTGAACTGAATATGGTGACTTCCAAAAAGTATGTGTGGGAAGGTGCAACAAAAAGAGTCACTTCAGCCAAAAGGGCAGCAGTAGTGGCGCACACCTTCAATCCCAGCACTCAGGAGGCAGAGGCAGGAGAATCTCTGTGAGTTCAAGGCCAACTGGTAGTTCTATAGTGAGTTCTGGGACAGTCAGGGACGTTACACAAGGAACCCTGTCTTGAAAACAAACAAAAAACATCACTTCCCTGAATTGAAACATGACAGATATGACCTCCATGGTGCTAACGAGGTTCACATCAATGGTGATGAATGCCACACACTGACAAAATAAAATGGCATTTTACCTCTGTGGTCTTTCTCCATACAACCCATAACCCTAGTCTAACCACATTTTAAAAAAGCATCAGACAAATTATAACTGAGGGACTTTTTACAAAACACCTGACCAGGTATTTTGAATTCATCAAAATTCTCAAGGTCATGAAAAGGAAGCGCCAAGCTAGAGAAATGCCCCTCAGGCCGGGAGTCTGAGGGACAGGATCTATGAATGGAATGTGGCATCTCCATGCTGTTCTGGGACTCAAGAGGAAATTAGGAAAAACTAGGGATGTGTGAGTGAAGTAGGGATCAGTTCCTAAAACTGCGCCAATTATGTTATATTAAATTAACCTCATTAATTCTAGACATTAAAAACAAAGAAGTGGATGTGGAACATACAAAACCCCCTTTTACAATCTCATTTTTTCTGACAATTTAAGCTCTTTTAAAATAAATATAATCTGTTTAAAAACACCACAAATCCTAATATTGGCAAAACAATTTTAATAACTACCTTGGATTACTACAAAACTCATTTTTTCCTGAGCCAAATAGTTGTCTTCACTACATTTTCTTTTTCAAGATAGGTATTTTATTGAAAGAATAGCCATTACTGAAAAATCAGCTTCCCAAAGGCTGGGCAGTTAAGATGTCAGGGTCTTGGTCATTGGTAGTGAACTCTGCCATGTGCTAAAACTCCTAAATATCTCTTGAGCTAAATTCCTCACCCCTAGATCTAAAAATCTGGAGTGGATTAACAGTGGTGTTCTTTTTTTT